>APFE030793842.1:69986-89746 GCA_000404065.3 Pinus taeda | reverse complement strand
AAAATACCATGGGCAGTTACCATGGGTTGTTTCTAAAACCTCGGTTAATGTTCTCCACGTAAAATGTAATACTTACCACTGGTTTCTAAAACCACGGGCTTCTACACGTAAAAAGTCTTATATATACTTGAAAAGCTTCCTGCTTATCTTTATTATGCCCTTTTTATCAATAATGTAAAACTTTTTTTTATATATAAATGTTTTTTCACCTTTTTTGTTTGTTTCTTCATAATATATTATTTCCTTTCCTCTTTTTTTTATATACCCTTCTTCTTTATTATTTTTATTCTTATTTTTTAAATAGTAGCAAATGGCCAAAGACCTAAAAAATGGAGAATCTCCAAATGTGTGGTGAAATGCTTCAATTATGACAGAAACAAGGTTGATGATAGGTTGATAGTGAAAGACCTGGTGATTAGCCAAACATGGCTCTGATACCAAATGAAGCGAACAAAGTTCCTTCTATAAATTAATTATTCCAAAAAACTAGGAATATAAAGATATCCATGGAGGATACAAATATTATATATTAGAATAATGGTTTTACAAATGAGAACGAGAGGCTTGCCTTATTATACCAAGCAAGTGTCCTCTTCATGAAGAGTCATGTCCTATTAGACATGCCTCTTCAACCTAATTACTATATTAACTAACTATTATTTATGATTATTATCTTTTACATTATATTTATATTATTTATATATTTTATTCGTTACAACTATAAAATTAGGTCAACATCTACAAGGAAGATTCTGGCTAAAGTAGTTTGAACAGAGAATAATGTATATATCTTGAAGGAAGAGAGGAAAAAATGTTACATCAACAATCAAGATGAATCCTGGCTATTGCATAAGAGATTGGGGCATCTCAATTTTGATCACATCATCAGACTAGTAAGAAGAGAACAATTAGAGATCTACCAACATTAAAGAAGCCTCAAAACACTATCTACAAGTCATGTTAAATGGGTAAACAAATGAAATATCATTTAAAGTCAAAGATAAACTATCAAGTAGTAAGCCTTTGGAGCTAGTTCACATGGAATTGTATGGGACTTCTAGAACAAAAGCACCAAGAGGAGAAAAATATTTTATGCGATAATTGATTTTTATTCTAGATTGACATGGGTGGAATTCCTCATAAATAAGTCATAAGCAGTTGAGAAGTTCAAAATATTCAAGGCACTAGTAGAAAAACAAACAGGGTGTAAGATAAAGTTCATAAGGTCAGACGAAGGAGGTGAATTTACATCATATGAGTTTTCAGACTTGTGTAATGAATTTGGCATACCATACACAATTGTAAACACACTGCAATATAATGGTGTTGTGGAGAGATAAAACATATTTGTTCTACAAATGGACAAAGCCATGATGCAAGAAAGAAACATTCCTCAAACATATTGGGAAGAAGTGGTGCATACAGTGGTACATATTCTCATTAAGACACATCTTATACCAAGTGTGATAAGACACCTTATGAACTAAGACACAGGAAACCAACATAAATCAAGCATTTAAAGGTATTTGTTAGTAAATTCTATATCAAAAATAATGATGAAAAGCTAGGAAAGTTTGATGCTCGATCAGACGAAGGAATATTTTTGTGATATTCATCAAAAAGTAAGGGATATAGGTGCTATAATAAGAGGTTGCATAATATTGTGGAATGCAAAGATGTAAAGTTTGATGAAGAACTATTTGATAACAACAAAAGAATAGGTTTTATTAATCCTCCAGATCATCACCATCATGAAAATAAACAGAATGAAGTACAAGATGAATACTTATAAGATACAAAGATTCATTGAAAAGAACCCACGAGACACAAACAAAAGAATCATCCTGAAAATCAAATTATTGGAGATAAAAGTGAAGGAGAACAAACAAGGAAGCAACTAGTAGAAAATCTGAGAAATTTCATATTGCTATGATGTCACAGATAGAACCAAAGAACTTTGATGAGGCAAGTAAATTAAAAAGTTGGATAGATGCTATGAATGAGGAGTTATACCAAATTGAGAAGAAAAAGACTTTGGAACTAGCACCAAGACTGTCGGAAAGAATTTCATTGGCACAAAATGGGTATTCAAAAATAAGATGAATGAACAGGTTCAAGTTTTTAGAAACAAAGTTACACTAGTGTGTAAGGGTTACTCACAAGTAGGAGGTCTTGACTATGAAGAGGCTTTTGCACTATTCATGAGACTAAAGGCAATCAAGATGTTTTTGGCCTTTGCGCAGTACAATGATATCAAGGTATATCAATTGGACGCGAAGTCTTCTCTCCTAAATGACAATCTTGAGGAAGAAGTCTATATGGAACAACATGAAGGTTTTTCACTATCAGATAAGCGTAAATATATTTGTAGGTTAAAGAAAAAACTATATGGTCTTAAACAAGCACCACAAGCATGGTACTTTAGACTGGATAAGTACCTTCAAAAAAAGGTTATCAAGAGAGGAGGAGTTGATAGTAATTTGTAAATAATGGTTGATGGAGATGAATTACTGATTGTGGTTGTGTATGTGGATGATATTATGTTTGGCAACAATAAATAGCATCTAGTAAAATGTTTTGCTAGAGAGATGAAGTCTGATTTAGAAATGTCAATGATTCAAGAACTTAACTTTTACCTAGGAATTAAAATTTTGCAAAAGGATGGAGGCATATTCATTTCTTGAGAGAAATAGCTAAGAGACATGCTAAAAAGGTTCCAAATGGAAGACTATAAACCTATTTCAACCCCCATGGAAATTGGATGCAGGCTATGTGCAAATGATGAATCGTCTGATGTGGATCAAAATATTTACAAATCTATGATAGGAAGTCTACTATACCTAATATCTTCTAGAATACATATAATGTTAGTAGTTGGATTAGTAGCAAGATATCAATCAACACCTAAAAATAGTCATATTTTAGCAATCAAGAGGATATTCAGATACTGAAAAGGAACTACATACTATGTTCTATGCTATCCAAAAGGGACAAACTTTACATTGACATCATACACAGATGTGGATTGGGCCAGCTATGTGGATGACAAAAAAAGTACAAGTGGTGGTGCATTCTACCTAAGAGAAGCTTTAGTTGCATGGTTAAGCAATAAAAAAGCATCAGTTTCTCTATCTACAATAGAATATGAATAATAGATACTGCATGATATGAAGGAAAATTTTAGTGAACCTATATCTATCAAATGCAACAATATAAGTGCAATAATAATTTCTAAAAATCATGTGCTTCATTCAAAGACTAAACATGTACATATAAAGTACCACTTTCTCAGAGAACAAGTGGCTGAGAAAATAATGAAGATGGAGTACATACCTTCAAAAGAACAAGTAGAAGATATATTTACAAATCATCTTGCTAGAGAACTGTTTGAATATCTTAGAAACAAATTAGGGATAATTCTTGGAGATTCTTCTCACTAATGTGACTTCAATCAGAGAACCTAAAACATTATAGAAAATATGACATTAAGTGCACAATATAAGGGGGAGATTACAAGAATAGGAAGGAGTAAATAATAGGAACAAGAAACATATGATTATGTCAAGAATTTGAAGTAGTCAATAAGAAACAAGAAAACCAAACCATCATCAAATTTTGAGATCAAGTCATCTTCTTCATGAGCAAGCAACATCAATCAGGATCATCATTCAAAATTTCATTCTTTAATGCAAAATTTTGTGACAAAAAAGGGGTACATATGTATGTATCCTATATAAAAACATGTAAATAAATATTCTTAAATGTATATAGTCATGTTAGACATTTTCATATCTAGTCATATCATGTTGAAAGATGAGTCTAGCTCATTGTATATTGGCATCATCAAAATTTTCTCAAAATTCTTCAGCTTCTGATGAATTTAAATATAATATATATATATATATAATATATATATATATAATTCATCAATATAAATTATGATGACTCATGTATTTAGCTATACATTTTTTATATGAAGTAAGAAAAATCATAAGACTTCTCCAATTATATGAAAGAAAAATCACTGGCATCAAGTCTAAAGGGGCGGATTTTATACATCTCTATGTTTTGTTACTAGTATTCCTCATCATAATGTATCATGAGGTCATCATGTTAATCATATAATCAAGTACAACACTGGTGTAAGGGATCATTTTATCCAAATATTCTCCATGATTGCAAAAAATGCTATTGAAGAAGACTGCTAAATGGGTTCTACAATTACAAGGCCAACATGTGATTAAAGCCATCAAATGATTAATATACATTTCTACATTCCATTGCATCACAAGGATTTCTCTAAATCCTTCACTGTCGTTACTATGAAGACAAGGTTTTGAATGTTATTTGAAAAATGAAAAAAGTGTATTCAACATTAATAAAACAAATCCGTTGAAAAGCATTGACAACATAGTTGAAGAGAATACATTTTATATCAGATGAAGATCCAAAATCTCATAAGGATTTGAGTGTAGAATCAAGGAGCTTTTAACTACTCTAAATCTAAACATTTAAATTCAAAGAGGCATTCGCTTGATATGTGGATATGCTAAAAACCTTAAACCAAGGAGACTTGCAAAAGGAGAATTTGCTTCATTAAGAGAAAGCATTTTTTCATGTCTTTGTATACAAGTCTTGTAGAAAATAAGGCTCATCTATCTCATTACAAGTAAATGGAGAGTCATTTATCTACAGTCACTGCTTTTCAAAGGTACCTAATACTAGGAAAATTTCGAGAGCATTAAATCATAAATAAAAAGTAACCTTGAAAAAAGGCATCACTAGTATTGAGTAACTTCATACATTAGAAAGCTTAAAAAATGAAGTATAACCCTAAAACATCAAGAGTATTGAGAGCTTAAGCAAGCACTTAAGGGAAGGAAATGGAAGCCCAAAGAGAATTCAACACTCAAAATAATTCCTCTATGTAATGAAAAGAATGAATGCTTGTAGGAAAGGTAATGCAAGGAAGAGTAAAGAATATGTGGTGAGGGATAAATTGGTATCAGAGCCAAAGGTATTGATTTCAAATCAAAATCGGCTGGTGCTTGGGGAGATTGTTAGGAATTGGATAATCTAACACCCCTTGTGTTTCACGACATGGCTTAACCACCTCTATTGGATACGTTAACTCCATTTACTAATACTAGTGGCTTTTGGTGTAACCACAATCATGATTCCAACAAGCGATGTTAGAACAAAAATGAGAGAAGACAGAAAGACAAATAAGATAAACAATGAATAATCTGCATATAAATCCATTGGGCAGCACTGGTTACAATGTTAATTGGCTAACTCTATACATTGAGGAAATTTGCAGCAAATTAATTAATAATGCATAGAAGCGTTAAGATAAAATTGGAATTAGTACATAGGTTTAATACAACCTGCCCTAATCATAAGGTAAACATACCTCCACCCATTGATCTTATTGAACCTACAGTAGAAGTTGATCCAATCGAGCAGTTGACCACCATCGTTAAGCCTTTTACCTTTGACCCGGCATTAGATCATAATAACTAGGTTCTCTCTTTTCTTATAACGAAATGAAGGGAAGGAACACACCCATCGGAACAAGCACTTCTGAAAGCTCTGTTGGTTAAACTACTACTTTTGGTTGGTTCTTAGTCAATTGGATTTGGATCTTTAGGCATCCATTAACATTTAATACTTTTAACAATAACCAACATTTAATACATTCATTGCTACTTTTTGATATAATTAAATTGAAGGGTTTCCAAATTATTGGTTGCATTTTTTTAGTAGGGTAGTTTTAAAATCCATGGAGCAGTATTATCTTCCTGGGAGAGAGTTAAAATCTCTTGGAGAAACATTAAATTCCATGTCTAAGGCATCAACTATTATTCTACACAAACTAATCGATGCCAAATCAAATTTATCTTTAATGAAACAATATCCTATTTTTTATGAGAAAATGAAGCGATACTCTTTAATGAAGGCATATCTTATATTCTATACGTGATACCCTATATTTAGGCATATCCTATATTTTTAATTGATGTTAAATCACCTTCCCATCTATGACTAGTGAAGCTACTATATGGCATCAATAGTTGGATCCAAATGTAGAAGTAATCAAACAAGTCTTATGGGAGCAATGTACATATGAAGCGAGCGATACAAAAGTTATAAGCCAGCATATGGGAGCAACGTACATAAAAAGGAACAAACACATTCCCTTTGAATCAACAGCTTAGACTTACGAATCAAAGGTAGCATAGACATATTTCCTTTGGAGCAGTGTTATTGGTGATTTGGCGTTGATTTGTCTTTTTTTAAATTAGGATCTTGTACCCTAGTAGCGTCAAAATAGCAAGGGAAATACAAATCCTCAATTCAATGAAACTAGCATTGGGCTCCGCATCGATAATCTACTTCCCTTTGTCATTCCTGTTGTCGAGTTCTGACTCAGAGTCAGAACATGCATCTGATTCTAAAACCTTTAGCTCGGCCACCAATGACTGCTTGGCCTAACACTCACTTGTGTTGTGAGTGGAGCTCTTGTGGAACTCACACCACTTTCCTGTGTCCTTTTTTGGCTTCGCGGCGCTGTTATTTGCTTCCAGCTTTGGCGGGTTGTCTTGAGCCACCCTGCCTTAGCTTTGTCCTTTGTTCAGTGGTTTGGGGGCACCTTTCCCTTGTTTCAGATTCGTAGACTCAAAGTCTCACTTCTTCTGTTTAAACTTTTTCTCGACCTTGAAGGCATATTGATATGTCGTGCCAAGCAAGGAGATGTTTAGGAATTCTATTTCTTCCTAGATGTACTTGTGCAGGCAGCCACGGTATTTGAGTACCAAATTCTGCTCTATATCCTTGATACCCAACTTTGTGCGAAGGGTATGGAAAATATTAGTAAACTCTAGTACGTCTTGGTCCCTTCCCTACCGCAGTGTGGTCCACTTTATGTATTGATCCTCATAGCTTCTGACAGGGTAGTAGTGCTCCTTGATGGCATCCTAGAATGAATTCCAAGTCGGTGCGACTGAAAATAATGAGCTTGCACTTTCATTCTTCTACTCGCAGTAGATTTCCCACCAATCCTTGACATGGGGGGCTACTTTGAGAAGAGCGAAAATAATCTTTTCCCGAATGGAAAAATCATGAACAGAAAAATAACCATCTAGCACATTTAACCATTTATCAAAAGCATCTACGTCTATCTGACCCTCAAATATGGGGATTTCAAAATTAAAGTGTACCTTAAATAGTGTGGCATTTCCAGAGTTGCTATTGGAAGTCGATGGGCCGCCCCTGGGTAGCCGCTGAAGGATCTGGGCAAAGTTGTCCATCATCGTGTTCCTTTGTTGCCTGAGGGCTTCTTCAAGCAAGATTTTGATAGGATCTCCTGCCCCCTCATCTTTCTTTTTATATGCCATGGGAAGCCGTCAGGATTTTTGAGGCTGGTCTTGCAAGGGTTCAACCAATTCAAGCCCTAATTCCTTATATCCCGACCTCGTTGGGGACATGCAAAGAAAAACAGAGAAGAAAAGTCGACCGCTCTAATACCACTGATCTGGATTCAAACAGGAACGCAACAAATTATAGAGATAACCGTAAACATAAAGATGCAATGGAAATAATACTTCATTTCATTAATGTAAAATACTGAAATATGCTTACAAACAGGAATGGAAATAAACCAGCTAGGGCGATGGTAGCTTATCTCTGAGAAGAGATGTGGTGGCTACATGCCTTTGAACTGTCTTACAATGAGGCTCAAGGGCCTTTTTATCATTGTACAATAAGATAAAACCCTAAACAACCAAAACTCAAACCCGAGGAGATGTAACACCAAGAGTTTGTGGGCTCGGTTGGGGTGAGTTGGAAAGCCAACTTCCTGAGGTCGCAAATTGGTCATATTATCTCCATTTGACATGCATGATAGCCTGTTGGAAATATCTCTCCAAGGACTATGATGGAAAAGATGATTTTACAAGAATAAATCACTGGTAGTAGATTTCCCAAAAAAATGTCATTTAGGGCCTCAAAACGGCTCCGGAAGTTTAGGACCCGAAAAAGTGCTAAAAATAGTAAACTATGCTATAATTATGGAAACTGAAAAACTGAAAGAAGCACTGGTGGGGATCCAAGTGGAATTAGCAGGTGGCCACCAATATCCACCTGGATCACTATTACGAAAACATTTGATGTATGGCAGAATAATTCAATGGGAAAATTTCCACATGATCACCTAGAGGTGGTGAAGAACATGATACTGAATTAGGAATGATGGGTGGACGAACCAGTATTGTAGAAAATCAAGAATGTGAGTTACTATAAGTAGTACAAAGCTTGAAGGGAGACTTATAAGACATAAATTAAAATCAAGAAATTTTGTCTAAAGCTAAGGAAGAACAAGAGGAAATTAATTGTTATCTATTGAGGAAGTGGAAGAAGACAAAGTTAATAATAAAAACAATAGAAACTCATAAAAAGAGAGTTAGGGGTGAGACAATAGACACAAAAGATTCTCTAACATCTAGTGGAAGAAAATCTCACAAATTTGATAAAGACAAGGAAAAAAATATGAGAGAAGTACTTGCACATCTTGGAAGAAGAGGCCAACATCTCAGTTGCAAGGATAATTTAAGAAGATTAGGCCTCCTACTTTTGATGTTCAATTTAAGGAGTAGCGGCATGGTTTCTTAATACATCCAAGAAATTTGAGGCATATATTTCCACAAGTAATTTGGAGGCAAGATTGGAAACTTATCAGTTGACTCATAAGGTAACTTTATGGTGGGAGGAGAATAAAGTTGTTGAAAGGAATAGAAGGAGAAAATATAACTTGCAAACTCTTTCGAAAATAATTCAAAAATAAATATCTAACTCAAAGGTATTTTGATGAAAAAGCGAGAGAGTTTCATGAGTTGAGATTGGGACAATCTACCATGGATGATTTTGTTAACAAATTTATGAATTTGTTGAGGTATGTGCCCTACTTAAAAGAAGAAAAGGCTAAACTACAAATATTTGTCAGTTGTTTACCTTTCTCATATATAGAAATAATTGAGTTTGATAACCCAAAAACTATGGACCAAACCATAAGAAAGGAAAAACTGTGTTTTTATCAAAATCATAAGAAATATGATAACTCTAAAGGTTGGATGACTAAAAGGAATGAAAAGTTCAACATCCAGTAAAAAGGTTTCGAGAAACTAGCTTTTCCAAATACTTCCAATAGTAATCAAGAAGGAAATTATAGTAGAAGTGTAAACCAACCAAGCAACTTTGGACTAAGAATTGGACAAGTAATTGTAGAAGGGAATACAATTTTTGCATATGTAAGTAGACCACTAATTAAGTGTTAGGGTTGCAGTGAAAACCATTGATGGAGAAACTTCCCATAAAATCCAACAAATAAAAGGGGAATAGTGAATAATCTATTGGAAGTTTCAATTGTGAATGACATTGCCTGCAACATTCCAAGGACCATTGCAACATTAGATGGAAGACATGCATACCACCAGTCAACAATGCTAGTAGTCCAAGGTACAATTTATGAACAAAAGGTTTTGGTATTAATAGACCATAGATCTACTTTAAGTTATATCTCTCGTTCTAAAATTGAAAAGTGTGAACTTAGGAAGGAAAAACAAAGCAAACCTTGGTTAGTACAACAAGCCATAGGGACAAAAAGAAAAGTAACTGAAATATGAAAAAATTGTTTCTTAAATTCTAATGGAATGAACAACCTCTAGGATCATATGATGTATTAATTAGGATGGATTGGTTAGATTCTCATAAAGTGGTTCTAAACTTCTTAGAGAAATATTTCACCCATGTAAATGATGATGGAGAGAACTGCGTCGTTTAGGGGGTGACTAGAGTTGTTTTAGTAAGGTAGATTTCTTCTTTAGAACTAAAGAAGTGTGCTCATAAATTTTTTCAATGTAGAAATTAAGTTGTAGATTTGTAATTTCTCATGAAGTTTTAATAAAAATCACAAGACACAAACATACTATACTGCTTTGTGGACACTAATTCACAATTTAGAACAAAAATATCAGACATGCAAGAAGAAATAACATATATGCAACAAGTATTTTTATCTAGGGAAAGCAATCTTCTAAAAACCCGTATGTCTACTTGCATTAATCAAATCAGTAGAGATGTATTAAAATTTCTTTTCTTAACTGAGCACACCCTACAAGTGCATAAAACTATCTCTTTTCTCATTGAAGGCCTCGAACTCAGAATTAGTCAATTTCTACATCTTCTTGAGCTCCTATTTCCTTGTGTTGTTCCTTGAGGAATTAGGCCCCTTTTGTTTAGGAAATTTCTCAAATTGAATTTCACAATTTCGTAAGTTGATCATATGAATAAATGCAACACCTGCACACTCAAGACTAGTCTACAACTAATATTACACTTCCTTGGAATCTCCACCATAGCCGGGGAACTCTTCTCTGCATGCAAGTTAGCTATTTTGGGTTGATTGATAAGTTGATTAGATGATCATTGAGTTAGACTATTGTCCCACTACACAATTAACCTTCCACTAGTTCCATCAATAGATATAACAAGTTTAACTTAATACAACTAGAAATAACTCTCCTTGTTTGCTACAAATTAGAAATCACACATGCTTAACTGAACTCCAAGCCCTCTAACTATTCACCATAACCCAACTTGGGTAGATTTTGGGCAAGAAACTTGAATTTTGAGGAGAAAGCAGTTTAAAAGATGGCGCAGAGTATGAAGTGGACTAGCGGAGCACAACGAACACCATATAAATTTCTTCACTTTTAGACTTACTTAACATAGGGATATAGCCATATTGTATAAAATTCTTTAGATCTTGGCCACGAGATCTCTTTCTAGTGTCTATTCTATATATTTTTCCACTTCGCATTGTTCCAATTTCTTCTTCAGATCTTCTCCCAATCATAAGTAAATAATAGTCTCATTGAATTCGTAAAATCATGTTTTAACAAAAAATCATCTTAATCCAAAGGTTCGGAAATTTTAAGAACTTACATCATGATCCTTTGAAAATTTTTCATTTTGCTTCATTGTATGACATAATTGAGTCTACTGCGAACTCAGTAATTAATCCTTCCAAGATGTTGTCAACCGAAACGTCAACGGCTATTAAGATCCTATTGTTAGTGTTCTTGAGTCGTTGTATTAGTTCAGGATTCCACTCCTTAGGTTCGTCTCCTTTAAAGTAGTATTTTAGTCAACCTTGCTATCCACTCATATAGATCAACATGAAATGAGCCAAAAAATATTTCATATTGATATTTGAAAATATACTTCTCCAACCACCTTCTAGTTGACATATGAGGGTTTTTGTTCTCTTTTTCTGCAAGTTCTCGTTCCTTATGTTCTACTCAACCTTGAATTTATTTCTTTGACAGATGACACATAAACATCCCTCAAACAAATCCCGATCTTGGCAACGGAACCATTTGTTGTCTTAGGTTGGGTTGATCTTGGAAACGACCTACAAACAGATTGCAATCTCACCCGAAGTGATTATGGGAGGTTGCAGAACTAGGTTTCTGCAGCTTGAGGGATGCTACGATGTGGCCCTTTTGTGTTTTATTTATGATTTAATACTTATAAACTAATTCAAATTCATTAATTACTTTGCACTGATATATTACTTCACAAAATTACTTTCATCACTTAAACATAACATAACATCCATAAACTTCACAATACTAAAATAAAGTGCATATATTAAGCAAATAAACACATGTAGACATAGATTTTAGCATGGTTCATCACAATGTAGGACTATGTCCACAAGAACTGTTGCTTATAATATAGAATTTGTACAACAAATAGTCATTCCTCGTGCACACAACTACAGGGTGTCTACGCACTAAGCAACAGATGATCTGAGCACTCAACTGTAAAAGCAATCCTCCATGCACATAGCTGCAAAGTTCTGCCCTTTCTCTGAAGTATAGATCAACAAAACACAATCATAAACAAACATTTTGATCAATACTTAGATTTCCTCCTTATTTATTATTCATTCCTATATATATATTATTACATAATGGATTACATCACTACATTACCATGGACCCGATACCATTGTTTCCAAAATATAAGGGACTATGGCCCAAAACCATCAACTTATACAATATTATATGTTTTTACAAAAAGGAATGGGCTTTGCAACGAAGCCCCTAAGCTACACGGTGACTTTTTTGCATAGTCTTTGTTGTGCTCCATTGTTCTACTGCATGGTCCACTTCGTACTCCATGACATCTTTTCTACTGTGCGCTCCTCAAAATTCAGGTTTCTTGCCAAAAATTTGGCCAAGTTGGGCTGCGCCCAACAATTTTTCTTCCATTTTTCTTGGGCTCTTTGACTAAGATGGGGTAGTATTTTGGGGCATTTTGTTTGATTCCTTGCAAATAAAATGAAGGGGAGGGAGAAGGGGAGGTACCTACTGCATTTGCTCGATGAAACAAACATATTCTCTTACAGTTATTTGAATTTGATCATCAGGAATTGTCATAAGATCCTTATTTTCCCATTCTTCTACAATGTGTTGTGGAACCATATCTTCCAAGTTAATATCCTCCATATATTCTTCTTCCATTGGGTATTTGAGCTCTTTATCGGAAGGGATTATTTAATGTAGGCATTGATTCTTGAGCAGGAGGGACTAGATCTAGTTGTGCACTGGGTCGTGCTCCCTGAGTAGGTTGTTCTAGAGGATATTTAGTTGTTGGTGCTTCTTGGCTCAGTTCATTTTACTCTTTCAAATGTTAGAGAATTGTCAATCTATTTGTTCCTTGATTTTCCTCAAGAGTGGAGTTCTATACTGGACTTTGAGTCAGTCTTCTTCTCCATGCCACTGTGGTGAAACCTTCTTTTGGAGAGGGCTAGTTAGCTAAAGGATTTCCTGGATTTGCTGGATAAGGTGGCTTCACAAGGTAGTCTCTAAAGAGGTGGCCATATACATGAGAATGATGAAATCTCATAAGGGGATCTATTCATAATCAATCGGTTGGTCCTATACTATGTCTTTGCAACTCAAGTGTATGCTCATAGGTAGGGGTTTTGTGAGATACATATACAAACATATTCTTACGTAAGAAGTATATCTCCTTATTTTTATAACATACGATAGCATAAAAAAAATCCCTAATTTTTTGTTGATGTGTGCAAGGATTTATGGGTCTGAATATTTTTGAGGTGAGTATAATCTAATCCAAACAGGAAGGAATGAGAAGTATTCCTTTTCTGGGTTTCATGAATAGGCTTGTTGATTTCATGAAACAAGAACCATCCTGAAGGATATGATCTTGATCTTCAATATTTTTGAAGATCCTAGTGAAAAATCCTCTATACCCTATTTTAAGTCCTGCCTCTCACTTGATTACCTAGTTTTTGCATAGCAAATTGATAAAGAGTCATTCTTAAGGCTAAGGCCCTATAAATTTACAAATGAGCTTCCGCTCTTTCATGTGTTCAACTATAGAGCCAAGTTTTTCAAGAGGGATTTCCAAAAGGGGTATATCTTAGGTCTATGGGTGGCAAGGGCTTAATGTTTTCTCTAATTTGATTGTTTGATATGCAGGTGTACTTGAGGGTTACCATTGTCTTCAGTCTGCAATGGCTAAAGCATTAGAGAGTTGGGTGGTTGTCAAGTTGGCAAATTTGTGTGGTTTCTGCTAAGAAGGTCAGCTAACTACTACCATTTTTGAACATCCCCCAACCCTTCCAATGGGGGAACCATGGGAGTTGGATAAATTAATGCAGAATGAGACTTAGATCAAACCCTAGCTTCGATCACTCCTAGCATAAAAAAGTCCAAGTCTTCATTTTGATAAAGTTGTCATAAATGTCATTTTATAATTATTATTTTTAATTAAAATAATTACCATATTAATTTATGAATACGAATAATATATGTAAAATATTTGTAGGTTTTAAACCCATACAAAAATTGCTCATACAAATTCTAAAAATAGAAAATAAATAATGGCAAGGTCCTAAAACATACAAATAGATATACAAGAGATTTGTCCCCTATTTCCCCAAATGGGACTACCAAAATTGAATTTCACTATATTCCTTTCAATGTTATTATAGATATATAATATATATATATATTAATAATATATATATATGCTGAAGCATCCATAAACCCGAATCCTTTAACCCTAGATTAGAACATAATTGTAATTCCCTTTTGTTATCCTCCACAATATCCCAAGGCTGAGAACGGAAATCAAAAGAGGTAACCTCCAACCAAGAAAATAGAGAATGATACATTGGATTTGTTTTCTGATGCCTCCCTCATAGCATAGCATAACACTTGAGGACTTCATGAACCAATTTTGAAGAAATTTGGAGAAATTTTTGTTTTTTTGTGAATTTTTATAAATTTTGACACAGTCATAGAGTAAAAAACATAGCATGCCCCACGCTGCGATTTTTATAGGGAGCTCCAAAACACATTTTTTTTGCATATCTAGATTCCTCATGACTTTTACATTACATCTAGCCTTTGGGAGTAGACATTGAATAGGTTTTGATAGGTAGAAATGGCCAAAAACTACCTAAAAATCACCTTTCTGCCCTCCTATTAAAGAGCACGCTGCGCTTTTGAGAGTACCTTTGGGAGAATGTAGTTTTGAGGGGCTATAAATGACCTTTTTCAGCACTTGAAGAGTCCATCATGTAGAAGACATCCACAACTTTCCAATGAGCCATCAAGATTAGAATTTGGACCTCAGGAAGGCCTTCAGAAATCAGTTCTCCTAAACACGCTGCGCTTTCTCTTGGCACGCTATGTTTTTGATTAATTTTGCTGCATTTTTTCCTGTAACAACTTTTTCTCAGTTTTTTCATTTGGATTCAACATTTGATGATGTAATTATTTGATTTTGATGTAAATATGATGTAATTATGGGTAAAAGGGCTTGTAAAGATGTTTTTATGTAAATTTAGGCTTCATTAATGAGAGTAGTTTGAGTCAAAGTTTAAATTAAGAATTTGTTTTAACCTCCCTAGACATTAGGGTTTGGTTTAAACATTTCATGTATTCATTTCTAGACTCATGGATTTGACCCCTGAGAGAAGGGAGATGTTGTTTTGATTTATATGTATCATTTTCTCAGCGATAGAATGGTTTGGATATTAGAGAAGAGAACACTTGTAGCTTGTACTTGGACATTTTACTGAGGAAATCAAAGGAGCATTTTGCAGTTATTATCTAAGAATTCATGTGCAGTGTGTTTGTAATGATGTATTTTCTCTGTTTTAGTTTTATTTGAATGATATGCATCTCTCCTTCTCATATCTTGTTTCTTCGGTGGTTTTCCTTAAAGTTTCTAAATAGAATTCTTTTCATAAAGCTCTATTTTGATGGGAATATCATTTTATGTAATTCTCCTTCTTACTTAAATAATGCATGGTGCTCATTCTCATTAAGACCTTTCTCTTCTTCCAAACACTACACTACACCGATAAACCTTAAAGTCATCACAAACTTATTGCTACCTTACTCCTCTATATCTTTGTTGTTGTAACCCTTTTATCCTTTGACTTATCTACCTAGTTTTCATCACTTATCCATCATCAAAACCTAAAATTTCAAAACCCTACCTGAGCCTAACATATCTAGCCTAAAATACTTTCCCATCCTAGTCATTATTGGCTCTCAATTCATAGAGAGATCCCTCTCTGGTTTAGCAAGGCTAGCTGTTAAATCGTAAGTGGTTGGAGGTTACCTCTTTCAATTTCCCTTCTCAGCCTTGGGATATTGTGGAGGATAACATTTTGGTGCCATTTTTGGGGAGAAGACTCTTATATTATTCCTAGGATTAGTTCTGCAAGTGAATTCAAGACTAGTTCTATGAGTGACAGATTCCAGCATTCGAAGAACGTTGATTTAAAAATCACATCAAGTTCAAGGTGTTAAAATATGGCTCCTGAAAGACACATGAGGTCAAATCTTGACCCAAATCCACCTCTAGTTGTTGATGGTCCAGAGAAACTATTTAGGAAACTCAAATCCCCTCTTCCTAAAAGTGGAACTCAAAAATTGGTAAGAATTACTTCTTTGCTTGATCAATTGTTTACTCCTGAAGATCTTTCTTTTGATATTCAATTCAAGTTGTCTCTATTCCAATCAAAGTTTGAATATTTTCTTTCAAAATTAGTATTTGACCCTATTAAGTTTTATTCCTACTTGCCTACTTCTAAGTCTCTGTTTTATAAACTTGATTACGAGCTTTGGTTAAACTTTGATCAACTCCAAAGCCTATCTGACCAGCTTCAGATCACCACCGAAAAGGCCTACATTAAATATCAACTTAAAATTTTTTCTGATACTACATCCTCTACCATCCCATCGAATACATCAGCGACCACATCTATTGTTAAATCACCACTATCTCATCTGACATCATCATCTCCATCAACACAACCCATTGTAGTTCCTGTACAACTTCCTCTAGTAGTCATGGCAAGGTTTGCTCCTCTAGCATTGCCTGGTCAACTTGTAGCCCTACGTCAAACTATGGCCAATGACTTCCCCTTTTTGATGGAAATCATGAACTTACAGCTTGGAAACATGCTAACAAACTGGTGGATTTCATCAATCTTGAAGAAGTTGATGAAGAGAATGCTAAGATGAGAATTATAGCACAGATATTTTCTGAAGACGTTAAGAAGTGGTTTCATAGTTTGTCAATTGGTTCTATTAACATCTCTCAGTAGTTGATATAGTTGTTCTTAGCTCGATGGCAAGAGAAGAAAAATCCATTACAGATTTTGCCTAAATACAATTCCATGAAGAGAAATCTGAATGAGACAATGGAGGAGTTCAAAACAAGATTCAATATTGTGTACAATTACATCACTAATGACATGAAACCTCCCCTTGGTTTAGCACTCCTCCATTATCCCGATGCCTTTGACCCATAAATGGCTCATCAGCTTAGGGAGAGAGATTCTACAACTTTATAAGAAATGTATCACAATGTGGTGAGTGTGGAGGCTAATTTACTGATCAGGAAGTCCAAATTAAAACTGGAGAAACCAGGGAAGAAAGTTATAATTGAGGAGGAGACCTCCTCTTCTTTTGATGGTAAACTCGAAACTCTCATAAAGACCATGGAAAGAATGATGGAAAAATGACCATTGTAGATCGACAAATGGAGCTATCAATAAGGAATCAAACTGCGAGGACAAATTTAGAAATAAGCAGAAAGAGCAGCAAACTCAAGATCCTCAGGGACAAGTCAGAACTCCATTTCAGCAAAATTACACTCAAGGTCTAGAAGAAGATGAGGAAGAAATTGATGAAGCAAATAATTTCTTTGAGGAGGATGAACTACCTACTTTTCTGACTGAGGAAGATCAATTTTCTCAGGAATCTCTTCCACCGAGTGATCAATAGCTTGTCCTTGCAAATGATTATTCATGGGAAGTGTAGATCGAAGAATACCAACGGGGATATCAAAATTCTCTCAGCCACTTGTAGAAGTAATACAATTTGAGGAGAAGGAATGTGCCTCTTACATTGCATCAGAAAAGGAAAAATGCTCAGAGAGATGCACAAGACAACGAAGCAGCCCCTGCAGATCAAAATAGAGAAAATGAGATCATTATCCTAAGTCGGGACAAGAACAATGAATCTTCTACCAACAATGTAAGGAAGGACACAGAGGCTTAAAGTGAAGGTCAGAGAAAGGAGTCTCATCCAAAAGGACAATCTAAAAATAATGACACCACTGCAAAAGAGGTTGACAAGCAATCCAAATTGTTTAGTTTAGAGAATGAAATTTCTAAGTTGAAAGTTTTGATTCCTCTAACTGAACTAGTTAAGAATGATAAATACAAGTCTCAAATTGCTAAGATGTTGAAAGTAGATCAAATGTCAGATATGATTAATGTTGTTGATGATGAGCCTGTAATTTTGTTTGGTCCAGCTATAGAGGGAAGTCCTGAAGGTAATGAAGTCCCACCTTTCTATCTTACTCTGAAACTCCATCAGTTTATCCTCCATAATTCCATGTTATATTTTTGGGCCTCACGTAACCTTATGCCAAAATCCATTATGGAAAAGCTGGGATTAGATAACACGAGAACATACCATGACTTCTATTCATTTCATTTCGGAAGAGTGAAATGTTTCGGTATTATCAAAGACTTAGTTGTGTCCCTCGATCAAATTCCAACGAAAAATGTGTTGAAGGATGTGGCTTTCATGGATATACCTCCATGGTTTGGCATGTTTCTCTCACAATCTTTGGGAGCAAAGTTGAAAGGCACCCTACAACTTGATTTCTTGTATGCTATTATACTTGTATATTGGTAGCTTAGAAAATTGTACCCAGATAAGAAGATAAAATTCATGATTAGTAACAAAGAGAGACCTAATAATCACCCAATCCATGCTATACATACCAACCTAGAGTCTTTCATTTTGTATAATGATATGAGTCCAGTAGATGATGACAATTAGATTGTTGAAATTTTAGTTTCGGATGTTATAAGTAGTGTACAGGAAGATTTGATTGCAGAAAAAGAGAAAAGGGATGCAGACTATTTGTAGCCGGAAAATTCACCTGAGAGGATTGTTGAATCAGTGCCATAAACACAGATTGTTGAGACAGTGAGTCATCCTCCAAAATTTTAGACAGATCAGCCTTCCAAATTTTTGTTTCGAGATGAAGAAGATGGTCTTTAGACCATGGAGTTTGATGGTGCATTGGGAAAGGAAGGAGCTGGGATTGGCATGTGGATTCATGGTCCCTTGCATCAATCATGTAAAATTGCCTGCAATCTAAGACTGAGTTCATATAAGTTGCCTTTTGATTTCTCAAATAATGAGGCAAAGTACGAAGCACTGATTGTTGGCCTTAAAATTCTCAAAAAGATGGGAGCAAAGAAAATTTCAGTTTATGGCGACTCTAAGATGGTGATTAAATAGATAAAATGGGAGTACCAGGCCAATCATCCAAGGATGTGAGCTTATCGAAATGTTTTCCTTGACATTATCAAGACTTTTTTAGAATATACACTGTCTTTGATTCCTAGAAGTCAGAATTTTATGGTTGATTCCATCGCTACTGCAACAAGTATGTTTAAGATTCTGTTGAAGCCCCGAAAATCACGTCGACAACAAGGGGGATACCCACCCGGTCCGGACCTTGGTTGGCAGCTCCTTATCCGTTTGGTATAGCGGGTCCGACTGGGGATAACAGGATCAGTTTCCCAATCTGAGGGTGTGTGTGTGTGTAGAGTTGAATAATGTTGATCTAAGAGTACTTTAAAGATAATTAAACTCTATGCTATTGTAATCTAATGAGAAACAACAAATCTAATCTACGCTAACCCGGGATGTATATCTTCTATTATGCGATCTAAAGAGATTTAAAACAATAACTGGTAATAAAGATCATCCAGCTATCATAAGAATAGAAATCAATTAAAATAGACCACTTTGCATAAGAAGTTAGGCAAAATTGTTGTGAACAACATATCGCATAATAATTTATTCATATGTCAAACATAAATAAATGACTCCACCATATAGAAGTGCCAAATGGTAACCCATACATTCATGCAATAACATATAAACAACTGAAAATTGTAAATCACTTAAAGAATATAAGCAAAATGGCCAAGAGATAAAAGTACCATTTATGACTAATCCTACTCACAAACTTCAAGAAAAAACGATTTATCTCTACTTGTTCTAACATCTACTAAGAGTACAAAAGTGCAACATCAGTAGCAGACATCAAATGCA
>APFE030793842.1:59681-69874 GCA_000404065.3 Pinus taeda | reverse complement strand
AAATCTCGATCCATCCATTCATCAAAACCTCCTCTGAGGGTGCAGAAGTGCATGTTCCGAGGACAAGTTTTTGACAAATCTCTGGACCCTTCTCTAAATGCATGAGAAGGCTTTAAATACTACTAACTAATTAACTTAATTACATAAATTTAGGATATGGTTTTAAATGACTGCCCTTCTAATAAAGCAAAACTATTTCTAAAAATTGAATCTAATTCTAAACTATTTTTGTATTTCCTCCTTAGTGCTGCAAGCACGCAACATTCGCCTCGGAAGAGTCGGCTAGTCGCCTTCCGCTTTCTTTTGATCTATGAAAATAGAAATAACAAGCACTGGCACCTCTTTCTGGTAAACTAGAAGATATTTTCGAGAATCTTCCTCTGGCTGGGTGTATTCACTGCGTGTATTCTTGGTAATAACCCAAGTTTCCCTTAAACTGATTCTGCTTTTGCTATTTCGGTTTCTGACCTTGCGGATGACTGAAAAAGTTAGAGATTTTACTCTCTAAATAATTTTCTGCATCAAAAACTGCCTCCGTTCTTCATTCCAGGCTTTTCTGGTGTGTAAGATTCAGGGTTTTTCCTCAACACACGCTTGTAAACATGCTGCTTTTGTGCGTCTTTGACTCTGAGCTTTAGGTGGCCTGTTGACATCAGCATCTGTTGAGTGATACTCTGGAGTCTGTGATCCTGTCGCATGCGGCATCCGTTTCTGAAAGGATTTCTTCTCTGTTCTCCGAGCGTTGACGCTTTCCCCTTTTCCTTAGATGTTTCCTGCACATTTCTTCATGTTATTTCCTGTCTTACAGTTTATACAAAGGAAAAGAGTAATGGCAATAAAGATTGACATGAAAGCTTTAAGCTCTTATGAATGCATAATCATGACATCTGTAGCGCACTGACTCTTCGAATTACACGAGACTGTCCTTCCTGAATACTTTGGCATACAATCATTAATTTCTTTTAAGGCGCGCGCCCAATTTTGGTTAACAGACAACTTTCCATTGAATACTACGCCGAGGAAAATTTGCGATGGGCGTTTTCTGCGACTTGTATCGCAGCATCGCGGGTCGCATCGTTAAGATGTGTTACCGCAGAAATTATGATCGTGAATTTTCGCAAGTCGCATTTATCGCAGATCGCATCATCGCAGATTTAGTTGCTCAGTCCTTGTGTGCTACTTATGCGATGTTGCGATATGCGACGTCACATATCGGCCGTCGGAGATTTCTTAAGTTTTTTCATTTAAGAGCGCTTCATAATGAATACGATGCGATGAATTTCACATCGCTTCTTCATAGTTTATTATGCTCATAAGAAAAACGTTTCATTCCTTTTTCGCAATAAAGTTTTAAGGAGTTAAATACAAAAAAATTTCATCAAATGTTTATTTGGTTTTTCTATTATGGGTCCCCATTTGCTTGGTGTTATTGCTAATATCAAACAAAGAGGGGGGTTGTTGGTGGCCACAATAGATTCCTATCCACTCAAATAAGAAGTATTCAACTCATGTTAAGCACTGTCAAGTTGTCCTTGATAATTTGAGATATTGGCAAGTGTTTTGCGATGACAAGAAAATTAATATTTTTTTTGCAGATGGAGGATGAGTTCCTGAATTACCATATTGATGATGCGTCTAATGAGAATGATCCATAAATTGAGGCTACTAAAGTTGAAATGTTGCAGCTGAAATACAATAACATTCCTCAAGGTCTTGTGCCTTTGGAAGAATTATTTGATCATGATGAAGTTGCCAAAAATCCCACGATGGTCCCCACAGAAAAAGGTGTCGAAGATATAAACATTGGTACAGTTGACAAGCCCAAGATGGTCAAGTTGTCGAAGTCTTTACCACTAGAGGTGAAAAGTAAGTACATTACATTAATGACAGAATTTTTAGATGTATTTTCTTGGGACTATTTAGCTTGGAAATTGTATGACAAGAACATAATCCAGCATACTATACTAGTCAAACCTGATCAGAAACCATTCTGCCAAAAGATGAGGAGGATTAATCCAAAATGGTTGTCATCCATTGAGAAAGAGGTAAATAGACTTTACAAATCTGGTATTATATTTCCTATTCGTTTTTTTGAATGGATGTCAAATTTGTGCCAATGAGGAAGAAGACAGGTGAGATTTGTCTTTGTTTTGATTTCAGGAACTTGAATAAAGTGTCTTTAAAGGAAAATTATCCTTTTCTGAAGATGGACCATATTCTGTAGAGGGTATTTGGGTCTTCCAGAATGTCACTTCTCGATGGATACTCGGGCTACAACCAAATTTTGGTGCATCAATATGATCAGTTGAAAACAACCTTTACAACACCATGGGGTACATTTATGTATGCCAAAATACCATTTGGATTGAAGAATGTCAGGACCACTTTTCAGTGACCAATGGAAATTTCTTTTGCAAATGAAAAGAATGTATTTATGGTTATTTATTTGGATGATATCACAGTTTTTTCCAAATCTGATGACGACTTGCATCATCTAAGAATTATTTTTTAGAGATGTAGAAAATTTAGCATTTCGTTGAATCCAAGGAAGATATTATTTGCCATGGATGAGGGAAAGCTATTGGGGCACATCATTTCCAATTATGGTATTCGCATTGACCATCCATGAGGTGAAGCAATCCAATAGTTAGATTTTCCAAGAAACAAAATAGAGATTCAATCTTTCAATGGAAAAATCAACTTTTTGAGGAGATTCATCCCCAACCTTGCCGAACATTTAAGAGAGATGACCAATATGCTGAAGAAAGACAGTGAGTTAAGGTGGTCAGAAGATGCTAAGAAATCATTCAATGTAGTTAAATTTTCATTATCTACTTCTCCCACTTTGATCAGTCCCGATTATACCTAAGATTTTATTATATTTGCATTCACCTTCGGGCATACTTTAGAAGTTGTCCTAATGCAAAAGAGGGACCAAAACAATGAACAACCCATAGCTTTTTTTAGTCAAACTATAAGAGATGCAGTGCTAAAATACAATATTATTGAGATGCAATCTTTAGCCTTGGTGAAAGATCTTAAGGACTTTCGTGGTTACATTTTGCATTCACATATTTTAGCTTATGTTCCAATAGCAGCAGTGAAGGAAGTTCTTATGTAGACAAATCCAAAAGGTAGGCGGGGAAAATAACAATACTAGAATATGATCTAGAGATAAAACCAACAAAGTTGATATCAATCTAATTTCTTCCCTCTCTGAAGAAGAATTGGAAGACTCACAGGTACAGGTATCAGAAATGTTTACTTCATCTCCTTGGTATGTCGACAATTTCTATGTATTGTAGCATTAAAATCCTCCATCGGAAGTGCCAAGAAGTAGGAGTAGATCATTAAATTGAAAGCTTCAAGATATTGTATTCTTGATGGTGTCAAGTTTTGGAAAGATCTGGGGGTGTGTTGTTGAATTTTCTTGTCGAAACTAAAGCAAAGGATATGGTGAGTGACTTCCACAAGGGAGATTGTGGTGGCCACCTCTTTTGGAAAACTACATCCAATAAGATTTTGAGGGTTGGTTTTTATTGGCCAACTCTTTTTACTGATGTGTATAAAACTGTGATGAGATTTCATGAATGTCACATTTTTCAGGGGAAAAGGAAATTGCAACCATTGCCATTGCAACACATTTCAGTCGTGGCACCATTCCAACAATGGGGTCTTGATTTTGTTTGTGAGATCCATCCTTCATCATCAACCCATCATAAATGGATCCTAATAGCTACATATTACTTCATGAAATGGATTGAAGCAATCCCATCTAGGAAATCTATTGATTATATAGTTATTTAGTTTATGGAATGTAATATTTTGTCAATATTTGGCTACCTATAGAAGATAATCACTGATAATGTTGCTTATTTTATGTAAAAAAAACATGGATGAATTATGTGAGAATTATCATATCACATTGGGGCATTCAACCGCTTATTACTCACAAGGGAATGGGATGGCTGAATCTTCAAATAAATCATTGATAAACATAACAAAGAAGGTGTTGGAGATCAACAAAAATACCCGACATAAAAAGTTCATCAATGCTTTATGGGCGGTAAGTAACAAGAAATCCATAGGCATGCTTCCTTTTCAGTTGGTGTACGAGGTTGATACTATCTTTCCTTCATCTCTTGTTGTCTCGGTCATGAATATTTACAGGAAGTGGGTAACGAGCCGAATAATGTGCAGTGAAGAATAAATCAGATGATTCACCTACAACAAACTAGGGAGGAAGTGTTGCAGAGCACTTCCAAACTTCAAGAATAAAGAAGATTTATGATCACAAGACTAAAGAAGAAAATTTCAACATGGGTGATAAAGTTCTTCATTGGGATGCACAGAATGAAGAAAAAGGCAAGCACGGTAAGTTTGAAAATCTATGGAAAGGACCATACAAAATCTCAGCTTTGAGAGGTAAGAATGCTTAGTTGTTGGAAGAAATGAATGGACAATATTATTGAGGAGGAGCAATCAACGGTAGGCTTCTCAAGAACTACCTTACTTGATAAATTTCCAAAAATTTCCATTATCATTGTATATACCAGTTTACTTTCCTATCAGAGTGTGAAGTGGCTATCATGGGAGCTTGAAGCCCAAGGAGAAGGCCATAAGGCTTCTTTGATCAATTGTTGGTTTGAAAGTTTTGAGTTTGTTTTTTTTTATTGTTTGTTGAAGTCAGTTAGTCAGTCAATTTTCAGTTTCAAGTTTGGTCTTTGTATTTTGACTCCATGCCCAATGGTTAAGGCTACCTAGTCTACGATGTTTTTGACACTTCCAAGGAGCTTCCATCCTCAGCTAGAGCCAATGTTAGTGTTAGTTAGTTCTGCCTATCACCAATGATAAAATATGCTCTTACAAGGTTTTTTTAGGTGTCTCAAATTTCAATTTTATTCATTTCATTAGGTTTTCATAATAAAATTTGGTTGCTCACTAGTGTGTCTAGGTCTATTCTTTCTCCTTCAAAATTTTCATGGTCTAGTCATTGCCATAACTCAGTTGTATGTGCCATCATTGAAAGATCATCACCATCATCTCAGTCATATCACCATGGTCTTCATTCAACTCAGTGTCACCATTAGGTCATTAGGTTTAGAGTCATCAAAATTTGTCATGTCATTCATAAATCCGGCGAATGAAGGAGTAGCAATAGGGTTTTTCTCAAAAGGTTCTATTCCAAAGTATAATTTATTCAAAATGATGTAATAAGTTCAATGTTGTAAAGTTGCATTTGAAAGTTCCAAATTTACAAAGTTTCCAAAAGCAAAGTGAAAATACATGGCAGGCCACCCTACCATTATGAACTTGACTTCTACAAGCTATAAAGACCATCTCATTCCATTTATCTCTGTCATATTCATTGGTAGAGAGATATCATTCACCAAAAAATAATCTCCTCAACATTTTTGCAGGCAGAAATACTCAAAAAGGAATCTAAGCATCCCACGCTACGTTTTCTAGGACATACGCTACGTTTTCCAGAATTTCATTGTGTTTCCTCTCTCACAGTCACAAAACGGTTTTCAAACATCCCCAAAGGGTAATTGAAGTCTTCAAGAGCTTTCTATAAGTAATTTTAATTCTATTGACCCCTCCATAAGTCTAGTTTCCTTGCTTTCATGGTGCATATCCTCAAATTTGCCCATACGTTGTGTTTTTCACAGTTTTCCTAGTTGGATTGTGTAAAAATTCTCCTGGCCAGATCCCAGACTCATTTTATTCCATTTCACTTCCCAAAAATTCCTAAAACCCCTACCTACTTCCCTAAATTTTCCTACCCTCTTTTCCCTTGCCTAAACCCCTCTTCCTATCCCCTCATCCAATTCCCCTATTTTCCTAATTAGGGTTTTCTCTTACACACTGTCAAAATGGAGGAGGAAAGGAAATCCTAAAATAAGGGAGGCCAAATTTCAAGGTTTGAACCACTAAACATTGATGATTTGATGCCTTCCCCACTGGCCAAACATTGCTTTTAGAATGTAGGGTGTTTAGGGTTTTGTGAGCTTGTTCAAAGGGTCAAACACCATGCCAAGTTAACCAATTTGTTTGCCACTCATCTTAGGAGAGATAAGGTCACTTCCTCAAGTGTTAGTTTCACTATTTCAAATGAATTCATAGCAGTAGCCACAGGGATACCCAACAGTGGAGAAAAATGGTTTAAGATTCTCAGCCTGAACCTACAAAACTTTCAACCTTTCATCAAAGGTCACTATAAACACAACATTAAGAAGTTTTTTCATTTTGGACAACTCCTTGAGAAATTTGCTCCACTGATGAGGGATATTATGAAGTACTTTACATGTGAGGGCATATTTTCTAGATTGTGCAAATACCATGTTAGACTCCTCATGCATTTCATGGGGTAAATCCACTAAACCTACCCTATGACCTCTACAAAATCTTGGCTAAAATGGAAGAGAAGGTGCAACATAGACAAAGTGATCATCAGAAAAGCCTTATTCACCATGCCCTGATCAACATTATTGCATTGCATCATCTTTTTGAAAAGAACATCACTTGAAGGACATTCATTCAGTCAAATGTCTTGTTGTTTTCTATTAGTCAATCTAAGCACCATCAGCACCATCTAAGCATGTGAAGAGTGGATCATATAGAAAACCTACAATTGAGAGGATACCTAGGCTTGAGGTGACTCAAACATATTAGAGAGGTAATAGGCTTGTGTTTACTCCACATATTGTGGAAGGGGCCAATCTTACATCAGGAGCATCAGCAAAACAGGGATCACAATCACAACATGAGGCACCTTTATAGGATGAGGAGTCATTCCATCTTGACTATGACATGGTTAACTTGAAGGTTAATGAGGAGCATAAGACAATAGATCAGGTCATCATGGATAAATATGTTGAGATCAAAGAGCTTAAGGACAATTTATCAAAGGCCCATTTCATAATTTAATTCCTATAGCAGGAAAATCAGCAATTGAGGGTAAAACAACTACTCTTGGAAAAGTATGAGGTTGAGGATGTAAAGGGAAAATAATTGATTAATGCATAGGATTCAGATGAGCATCAGGAGTATGTGAGAAGAAAATGGCCAAGGATTGGAGGCCTCAAAAGGGAACTTCAACAATAAAGAAAACAAATGACTTCAGTTGACCTAATTATTACAGAAATCAATAGAATAGAGAGTTTTG
This sequence comes from Pinus taeda, assembly GCA_000404065.3. Classification (NCBI taxonomy): domain Eukaryota; kingdom Viridiplantae; phylum Streptophyta; class Pinopsida; order Pinales; family Pinaceae; genus Pinus; species Pinus taeda. The sequence continues at coordinate 62,706 of APFE030793842.1, read as the reverse complement.
GCTTGATAAGGTGAATTTTCATTTGGAAAATATTCTTAAGAGGGCTAACAGAGACAACAAGCTGCAAAGACACATGGCCATGCATTACTACACAAAGAGCAGTGTATCCCAAGTCGAAATCAAGCGGTTGAAGGAAAAAATCAAGGAAACCCTAATGAGGCAAAAATATAATGATAAGTTGGATTTTCTTGCTAATGCCCCCTTCATAGCATAGCATAGCACTTTAGGACTTCATGAACCAATTATGAAGAAATTTGGAGGAATTTGGGTTTTTTGTGAACACTTTTGATAGGGAGCTCCAAAACACATTTTGTTTGCATATCTAGATTCATCATCACTTGTATATTACATCTACCCTTTGGGAGAAAACATTCAAGAGATTTTGATAGGTAGAAATGGCTAAAAACTACCTAAACATCACCTTTATGCCCTCCTGTTGAAGAGCATGTTGCGCTTTTGAGAGTACCTCTAGGTGAATGCAATTTTGAGGGGCTAGAAGTGCCCTTTTTCAGCTCTTGAAGAGTCCATCTTGTAGAAGACATCCAAATCTTTCCAATGATTCATCAATATCAGAATTTGGACCTCGGGAAGGCCTTCAAAAATCAGTTCTCCCAAACATGTTGTGTTTTCTTCTTGTATGCTACATTCTTTACTGATTTCGTTGTGTTTTTGCCTGTAACAGCTTTCTCTTAGTTTTGTCAGTTGGATTCAACTTTTGATGATGTAATTATTTGATTTTGATGTAACTATGATGTAATTATGGGTAGAAATGTTTGTTAAGATGTTTTTATGTAAATTTAGGCTTCATTATTGAGAGTAGTTTAATTCAGAGTTTAAATGGAAGAATTGTTTTAACCTCGCTAGACATTAGGGTTTGGTTGAAACACCTCCTGTATCAGTTCCTAGATTCATGGATTCTACCCCTGAGAGAAGGGAGATTTTGTTTTGGTCTATATGTATAATTTTCTAAACCATAGAATAGGTTGAATATCAGAGAAGATAACACTTGCAACTTGTACTTCGACATTTTACTCAGGAAATCAAAGCAATAGTTTGCAGCTATTATCTAGGAATTCATGTGCAGTGTGTTTGTGATGATGTATTTTCTCTGTTTTAGTTTTATTTGAATCACATACATCTCTCCTTTTCATATCTTGTTTCTTCAGTGGTTTTCCTTAAAGTTTATAAACATAATTCTTTGCATAAAGCTCTATTTTGATGGGAATATAATTTTGTGTAATTATCCTTCTTACCTAATGAAATATTGGTGCTCATGTTCATTAAGACCTTTTTCTTCTTCCAAACACTAAACTACACCGACAAACCCTAAAGCCATCACAAAATTATTGCTACCTTTCTCCTTTATAGCATTGCTGCTATAACCCTTTGATCCTTTGACCTAGCTACCTGGTTTTCATCCCTTATCTAGCCCCAAAAACTAAACTTTCAAAACCCTACCTGAGCCTAACATATCTAGCCTAAATCCTTTCCCATTCCAGTCATCATTGGTTGTGAATTCATAGAGATATCCCTCTCTGGTTTAGTAGGGCTAGTTGTTGAACCATAAGTGGTTGAAGGTTACCTCTTTTGATTTCCCTTCTCAACCTTGGGATATTGTTGAGGATAACACCTTGAATGGACCTAAAAATACCATGGGTAGAAAACCATCATGCCCAAAACCATGTGTGAAAACCACTCACAAAACCATAAGTAGGTTTTCCCACCTAATATAGGGTCCAAAAAAATTTCCCCAGGGAATTGCCCTAGACCCCGTAGAGGGGGGCTACCACCCCTCGACACGGGGGGCTGTGTTAGAAAATTATATATTATAGAGCAATGGAACACATAAAATATTGCAGAAATATAAACACAGAAAATGTGTAAAACAAGAGAGACACAGATATACATGGTTCACCTAGTTTGGGCTACGTCCATGGAGAAACTTCCAGTCCTTCTTTTATTATATTATCTAGCAAACTGAAGAGATACAACCTACAACAAATTCACTGTAACTCCCTCTTCGCTCTCAATCTCCTCTCTCTTACTCACTCTGAATACAGATATACACAAACGCAATACAATTCCCTCATATATAGCGAGGGGTTGCCTTCTAGGGAAAAAAACCCTAAATTAAACATAACTTCTATCGTTAGATCTCTGCCTAATGAACAACCCAGATTGATTATGAAATTACAACATTTTACAAGGCAATTTTACATCTATTCTTAGCTTCGGGGGCACTGCCCTCGAAACCCCCTACCAGGAGGGGCTCCCAAAAGGTCGTAGTCGGCCCCCTTTGGACCCCCCCTATAGCGAATATTTTACGGGTGACGTTGCCACCCCATTTAAAACTGGGGTCCAATGTAGTGATACCTTTGAATACAAAAGATAATCAAGCTCCACACCCAACAATCTCCCTCTCAGAGATTGATTATAGCAACTCCACCGCTGCTTCATTTGGTAGAAAATGGCTCCTCTTTGGACCTGGCTATTTCTCATCTTCTTCATCACACTTGATGACCAATTGATACTGAGCAGATTCTCAGTTTCTCCCCGGTTACAACTTTTGTTAACATATCTGCAAGATTCTAGCTAATGTGTATCTTTTCTAGCTTCAACTGTCCATCTTCCAATGCTGACCGTATGAAATGGTACTTGAGCTGTATATGCTTAGTCTTGGAATGAAATGCAGAGTTCTTTGCAAGATGTATGGCACTCTGGTTGTCACTGTATAGCTTCCCCAACTCCTGCTTCTTACCCAATTCATCCAGAAACCTTTGTAACCAAATCATTTCTTTGCTAGCCTCTGTAGCAGCAACATACTCCACTTCTATTATTGAGAGTGCAACAACACTTTGTACTTTTGAGACCCAACTGACATTTGTTCCAGCTAAAGTAAACACATATCCTGTAGTTCTCCTCTTGTTATCTCTGTCACCTACCATATCTGCATCAACATATCCCTGTAGAGCAATGTTTGAACCACCAAAGCATAATTCTTGATTTGTGGTACCTCTCAAATACC
>APFE030793842.1:0-30594 GCA_000404065.3 Pinus taeda | reverse complement strand
AAACAAACTCTGATACGGGAGTAGGAGCAACCTCAGATTCGGGTTCAGACACGTCAGGTTCTTCACTTATATCCCTAGTAGACGCAATGCTACCATTAACCTCCGAAATTACTACGGGTTGAGAATCAAAATATTCTACCAAAGAAGGTTCTCCTTCTTCAGGTGATTGATTTCTACCGCTACTGGGAGATACGAGAACTCTCAAGCCTTCAATAGAGCTTGGTATTTCTTCAGGAGGTTGACCCCGAAGTCTACGAAAAGTCCTCAGTAAATCAGCCACATTAACAAACTCAGGGGATTCACCTCGAAGTCTAAGGGAATGTATCGGTAATTCAGCCACAGTTAAAAACTTTTAACTACTTCACATGCAAACAAAGTAAAATCTCAATGAAAATCACCTAAAGTCTCTAAAGAACCAAGCAAATTTGAAGCACACGCCTAAAGAATCTAAGAGATCAAACACACACAAACAATAACTTTCCGGACCAAAAACACTAGGTTGTGATGAAATCCAACGTCGTAGAGTTCGATACAGAAATAGCAATTGGAACAGTTACCCCGGCAACCTGCTTAATGAATAGACTGGACCAAGTTCCTCCACTTAACCGTCTCGACTGAAGAGAACCCCCCAGTAAATCCAAGTGAGTCTAGCCGACGTCTGCTCCAGGTACAGTGGGATCTTCCCGCCACCGTCACCTTAGGAAGAATCCTAGAGAATATGGACACTAAGGTTACCAACAAAAAAAAATACACCTGGGGGAACAGTCTACGATCCGATACGCACTCAAGGGTAGAGTAGCAAGCTCAATCCCATTGAAGGCTCCTCGAAACAAACCGAGGTTTACCAACAAGTGACCCCAGGCTCCTCGACAATAATCCGAGGTTTACCGTTTGTAGTACGTGAATATGTGGCGTCTTTCCCAATGAGGAAGGATTGATTCCCACACTGGTTCGGACACGATCTCATGCTTCTCCTTTAAGAGGAGCTTTCCCAGAGTATAAATGCAACAATTGGATTTCTCCTACCGCAAGATAAAGCTACTTGTTTGTTTTACTTATCTTGGAGAGTTAATTACTCCCTACTCCAAGATACTAGCCTAAGCTATATTGGTGTATCAGAGCCCTAGAAACAAAAGGTTTGCTAGATTGATTTTATATTAAGCGTGATTTTAGTGGTTTTTTATTAAGTCAAAAGGTGATGGAGATGAAACTTATGGTGTAAAGACTCAACACAAAATCACTATAAAGATGCACTTAAGATGACTAACTAATCTTTTCTTTTCAATGAAGTTCTAGCTAAGAAAGAGTTGGAAGATGCAAATACTTAAAAAAAAAAACAAATCTTTCTTTAACGATCAAATCAAAAGAAAAGTCTTCGTTTCAATGCACTCAAAAATGAGACAACTAATTATTTTCACAAGAAGTTATCTTTTCATTCGAAAACTCAAATGCTACTAAGAACGAGCTTTTTCAAAAGAGACCTTTCATTTTTTATTAAAAAACATTTAAAACTATAACTAAAGCAAATCTTTGAGAAAACTATTGAATAAAGCAAACTTAAGATCTACAAACTAACAAAAACCCTATTTGAAGTAAAAAGCTCACAAAAGTCTTTTTGAGGATGTTTTACTTTGTCACAAGCAAACCAAGGACTAATTTGTTTAGAATCACAAATAAGTCAAGAACAACCGATTTTGTATTCCTTTTTTAAAAATGAAAATCCACACTTTCAATCACAAGCTTATCGAAGTTTTGTAAAGAGAAAACTCAAAGCGGATTTCTCAACAAGGGGAGATTTCACAAATGGTTAGACTCTCAAGAAGACTGGTAGACACTAAGGTGATCTAAAGTCCCTACAACCTCTAAGCTCAGAGCCAATACACAACCAAATCGAAGAACAAGCCCAACAAGCAAAACTTCTAGGAATTTCACCTAAAACCCTAATGCTAATGAAATTAAACCAAGTAAAGATTTCAACCAGTCACATGCAGGCATGGGTAGAGGATAACCATTAGAAAAACAAAATAAAACTAACTAAAAGAGCAAAAGTCAAAATTTTCAAAAATTTAGCAGGGTACGCAGGTGCAGAGTTCACCCAGGTGCGGGTACGCTCTGTGCACGAAGACACAATGCGTACAGGTACGCACTGTGATATAAGTGCAGGCTGCGGACTTCAACTAAAGTAATGAAAAAGAAAAACAAAGCTAAATCAACTAAGTCTACCAAAAGCCACACACAACAAGCTAAAACAGAAACAAAAAGGCAAGTTTCTCAAGTCAAAGAAAAACGAGGAAAACAATCAAGTCCCCAGCGGGGTCGCCATTATGTCAAGCGGAATTAGTCGATCTTGTGGACAACACAGACCTTCCTAGAATCTAATGAAGACCTAATGATAAACAAACAAACCAGAAACTATCTTTCTCTAAATGCGCTTTATAAATAGCGGTAAACAAATGTGTTTAAGGGCCTACCTCATGTCCAACGCAAGTTAGGAGATGCCTTCGCTCCTTTGATCCAAGTAAGTTCCTTCGTCGCAAACCTACAAGCACAAACAAGGCAAACGATTAAATAACACTTGAATATCCAATATTATAAAACATATTTAACATGAAAGTCAAGGAGTCCATGAAACAAATAGCATAAGATACTTGTTGAGAAAAATGAGCTTGATTGTATTAATTCAAAAAGAAAGAACCTTACAACCTTTGCCTTGACGCTGTACAAGCTCCTTCCAGGGTCCAACAAGAAGTCTCCTCTACTTTGACAAGCTTCACTCACTCCCTAATGGGGCCAAAAAGGTATGTGATCTCTCCTCTTAAGCTCAAATAGGAAGTCTTGATTTCACTAGCATTTACCCTCAAAAGTTCAGCTTCTAACCTCTCTGGCCACTGACCCAATGCCTCAATTTATAGTGCAATGGAGATTAGTTACCAGCTCCTCCTTCAAAGGGATAGAGTCCTTCTTCAAAGGGATAGCTCCTCTCAACAAGGGATTAGTTCCTCCTATTATGGGATGCATGAACCAATTGGAGCGAACAATCCACGTAACAAATTCTTCTAGAAAACTCTAGAATTAACCCAAGATGAGTTTTTTAAGATAAATATTGCGCCTTTCGACTTTTACAGGGGTACGCACCCTCCCCTTTACATACAGAGCATATAAGTACGCAAACACTTTGAAAAAAAGGTGCGGCCCCACAGGCAAAAGTAAGAGAAAGTGTAGAACCAGAGTTATATTGATTGTTTTGATGTCTTTCTCTCTTTTCTCAAGCTTGTTTTGAAGAGCTGAGGTTTAAGACTTGCTTAGGAAGCTGGTATAGGTGATGATAGGCCTACACCGACTGCAAATAATCATGGTGACGATATTTTTGTGTAACACTCAGCAATGCCAAACTTGTTTAACATATATCCAATGCACTTCTTCTGAGAGAGGAATATAAACTTTTGATGTTGAGTTACTTCAATACCAAGATAGTAGTGAACATAGCTAAAACATGTCATTTCAAAACTTTCCATAATTCTTTCTTTATGGATGTAATGTAGTTCTTATTGTTCCATGTCATCAAAATATCATATACATACACCACAATATATACAACACTTTTGCAACTTTCTTGAAAAACAAATTTGCATCATTAAGATCATAATGTTTGAAATTGAGTTTCAGAAGATGCTCAGTCAAATTTTCATACTATGCTCATGGTGCTTGTTTGTGGCCATACAAGGATTTTACAAGATTGCATACTTTTTGTTCCTGACCTTTCACAACAAATCCTTTTCGATGGCACATAAAAGCATTTTCTTTCATATCTCAATTCAAGAAAGCAGTGTTTACATCCATTTGATGTACATTCCAACTGTTCTGAGGTGACAATGCAAAGAGTGTCCAGATGGTAGCCCATTTTGATATGGAGGCAAAAGTCTTCTCATAATTGACCCCTTCCTTCTATGCAAAACCTTTTTCCACAACCCTAGCTTTATGCTTGTCAATTGACCCATCTGCTTTGTACTTGTTCTTGAAGACCCACTTGCAACCTATTGGCTCAGTTCCCAATGGAGGATCAACCAGCTTCTAGGTACCATTATTTATTAAACCATGATATTATTTATGTATCGCTTCTTTCCATTCATCATGAGAAGCGACTTATTTGAAGGAAGTTAGTTCAAAATTTGTAGAAAATTTCAATTCACAACCATAAAAAACATCCAAACCAATGGGTGAATCAAGGTAGTCTACATCACCTTCATTTTGTCTAGTTGAGATTCTTTTTCCTGTCTTTCTAATCTCATCAGGATGAACACTTTCAAGTGCCTTTGTTTTCCATTTTAGGGGACCTTTCTGATATGGCATAGGCTACTCATTTGACTGAGATGGAGTTGAATCAAAATTTAGCCTCCCAATTATGTCAATCACATCACTCAAAATGTTACCTTGATCAACAGCTAGAGCTTCATGCGTGGGAGAGAGTGCTTCAGAAGGCGAATCCATAGATTGATCAAGTATAGGGATTCTCCCTTCATATGTGGAATCTCATTATAAAACTCCCAAACATACTTCGTATGTTTGAATCTATCCAAGTGATTAAGTTGCCGCTTAACAACATTGGCAGTCTTGGAATATTTAAGAAAGCTCACATCTCTAGATATTATAAACTTATTATTCACTTCATCATAGAGATGGTATGCATTGGAGGTATTTGAGCACCCCAAGAAGATACATTTTTGACTACTTGCATTGAGTTTGTTTCTTTGTTCCTTAGGTATCAAGGCATAACAAGTGGAACCAAAAAACCCTGAGATGCCTTACCAAAGGAATGTGGCCATACCGCATTTCATGGGGAGTCTTGTTTTTTATAGCATGAGATGGACACCTATTCTTTATATACACAACACATAGACTGTATCAGCCCAAAACATTAGTTTAACATTCTTGAAAAACATCATCAAATGTACCATATTTAAGATTTTTGTGTTCATTCCTTTAGCTACATCATTTTGTTGGGAATTATAACGCATGGTAGTTTAATGTTTGATCCCATGATGGCGAAGATAGTTTTCAAATTCATTTGAAGTATATTCTTTTCCAATATTAGTAAAAATAGAGCCAATATGAGATTGCACATTATTTTCAATATATGCATGAAAGTTCTTGAATGTTTTAGAAACTTCATATTTTTTCTTCAATACATAAACCCAACACATTTTGGCATAGTCATCAATAAATGTCATCATATATTTATTATCATTTGCAGAAGGAACATGCATTGGGCCACATAAATCTGAATGAATGAGTTCAAGTTTTCTATGTGCTCTAGAATGAGAATCAGAAATGATTGTTTATTGTGCTTTCATAAGATATAAGAACTGCATTGCTTAAGTTTCCCTAGGAATTGTAAGCAAAACAATGACACCATTTTTATTTAACAAATGAAGACTCTCATAGTTGAAGTGCCCAAATATAGTATGCCATAAAATATTTATTGAAGTGTACCTTCATCATTGCAAGAACTTTAATGAAAAGTTCTATGCACGAGTAGAGGTTCCTTGCATCTTCATAATTTTTTCTTCTTTTATCTATTGGCTTGAGGGGGCTTGGACCTAGGTTCATAGTTAGTTGCACTAATCAACAAAACCCTACACTACCGGTCCTTTCAGAAACAAATTGATGGTCGTAGGCTGCAACCCCACTCGAGGTAGTATTAGGGGATGCAAGAACCAAGTTTCTACATCTAGAAGGCTATGTGATCTGGGGTAAGGTGTTTCTTCAGTTTAAGGCTTGATCTGACCTTCGTGAACCCTTATCCTCAAAATCCCCAAACACAAAACAATTTCCATTTAAACAGAGTTGTGAGCTTCGCCTAAGGGTCTAATCATGCAATAAATAACATATAACAATAGATCCAAATCTTCACAGAGTAATTAAGACAATCCTACAGATAAATGGTATTCAACTAAGAATAAATATAGAAAACACATAAGTATATAGTTAAGACACAGAATTGCTTCAAATACTCTTTATTATTCTAGATCTTTAATACATATACTTTTCTGAACCTGTGCACACAGCTGCAGGGGCCCACGCACTCAGTTACGGACTTACCAAGGTCTTCATGCATACAACAACGTAAGCCTTCTCTTTCACCTGAACACATAAAAGGACATTTCGAACCCTAAGCATCAATCATAACGTTGAATTAACTTAACTTGACTGCTTAATGACTTTCGCAATGAATCCCTTTTATAGTGTTTTCGTTATATTACCATGGTCCAAGAACCATGGGTGCAACTTAATACAACTCATCCCTTTAAAAAATAATGGGCTTTGACTTGCCTAAAAGCCCCTTTGACTCTTAACAACCCGCACTACTCGCACTACTCTCCTCAAAATGTAGAGACTTTACAATATATTATCAAAATTTGACTTAAGTCTTAGGAAAACTTAACCCTGGGAAACCCCGTACCAATAGGCCCCAACACAAAGATGTAACTCGTCCTGAGTCACTCTATTAATATGTCCTCGATGTGTGCTTTGAGGCCACTGAATTCTGACTTCAAGGCTTGAAGTTCTACTGTACATTGCGCGACAGCCTATTGAACCTCTTCAACCAACTTATCTGTAGGTGGCCCTGCGACTGCTAAGCTCATCATCCTCTGCTTCTATAGAAGGGATTTCAATTTTCTATAGAAATTATGTGAGAGTTGGCTTTCTTCGTTGACCCATAGCTGCGTCCTTACTAAAATGATAGAGGCCTTTTGACACAGCTCATCGATCTCAGTATGTTTGGTTTTCCTTTCTTGGAGTCTGGTGAACCTTTGCACAAGTGCTAAGGTTCACGTTGTCGCCCTGATCTCATCAAACAACAGTTTCTTCTCGTGGATGTCAGCTTTAGTTTTCTGCAGATGTGGGTCCTCCTATAGTGAGGATAACATTTCCATTGTACTTTCAAAAAATTGGCTGCAGTTGTTAACTGTAGTGGAAGGAACTTCCCTATTGGCTTTGATAGTAGCCTTGTGTTGCTCTCGGACTTCTGGAGGGGTGGTAGGCTGCAACTTCATCTCAAGATCTGAAATCTATAACTACATCTCAAACCACACCTTTCCCACCACGACCTTAGATTATTTCACTATGAATGCCATATTTTGTAATTTCTCAGCCAAAGCTACCTCTGCTGGAATCTAGAGCTCCAGAAGCTCACTGCATACCTGCACTATTGTTGCTTCCAGCTACTAACTACGTGTAATGACCTCTTCTTTTTCTTTTAGTGACTGCGCCTTTTCCTCAAACACTTGTTGGTTGTTAGTGTTAACATCACTAATAACCAGTAATGCTTGTTTTTCCCAGACCCCAAAGGTCATTTGATCCTCCTTGGTGTAGCTCATGCAAGGACTGAATGGGGACCACTGCAAGGTTAACACTTAATTTCTTCATATGCAATAGGTGTGCCCTATTCTCTAAAGTCTCAACATGCAATGATCCCTCTGACAATTTTACTGTGTGGAAGTATGTGGTCAACACCGTTGTTGAGGTTATCAATACTGATTAGTATTTATCTTCAATGTGTCCCCATAACTCTTCCATCACAAGATCTGATGACATCCCCAATTTCATCAAATTCACCCCTGTGAGGACTAGTGGCTCAGCACTAGCAGACTTGTTCAATTTTTGTTTCTTTTGTGCATTGCTAGTGCTCCGCTTCTACCGCTTCCTGATAATGAACGAAGAATCAAAGTCCTCTGTGCCCACAAAATTTTCTACGCCACCTTCTTCCTTGTCGGTAATTTCTACATTGATTGTGTGCTTTGTCTCTGGAACAGTGGGTTCCTCCAGGTCAATCGTGACCTTTTTTGTATATTTCTTTGGGTCTTTCTTCAAATCTTTCTTCTCAGCTCACCTAGTTAAGTAATATGTTGCAGTGATAATATAATGTGCTCCTATCTTCTTCTTTGGTGGATGAATAGGTCCAATGATGCCAATTTCCCATTTATCAAATGCTTGTAGTGTGACTTGTGGATTTACCGGTAGTTTATCCCTTCGCGATGGCCTCCTGATATTTTGACACACATCGCACGTACTACATACTCTTTAGAATATTTATGTACCATAGGACACCATAATCCTGCTCGTAGAATCTTATGTGCAGTTTCCTTGCCTGTATAGTGTCCTCCAACAACACCACCATGTGCTTCAGCTAGAATACTGTGTCTTTGACATTCAGACACATATCGGCATAGAAATTCATCCGATCCTATCTTATATAAGTGTCCTACAATCACAAAAAAATCTACAACCCTGACAACTAATTCCTTCTTTTGTTGTGTCGTATAAACTTCAAGAGCTACTCCAATAGATAAAAACTGAATAATGTCTACAAAATGTGCATCCGCAACTCTGACAACAAAGAGTTGTGTGTCAATTAATCCTTCATCAATATTAGTGGGCCCCTTAACCATTCTCAATCCGAGAGAGGTTACCAGGTCCAACATTCAATCTCTCGAGCTTAACTATCACTTCAAAATCACATTCCTAGAAATGAAGCAATCATCTACATATTTCACCCTCCAACACAGGCTTATTGAGCAGATACTTCAAAGTAGAATGGTTCGTGTACATTTTAAAGTGCGCACCTAGTAGGTAATGCCTGAATTTTTGTAATGCATAAACCATGGCCAATCCTTCTTGGTATGTGGTTGAATAGTTATTCTTTGCCTTAGATATTTTTTGACTGGGGAAGGTAATTGGGTGATCAATATCTCCTTCCCGTGGTTGAGTTAAGACAACTCCCAATGATATACAAGACACATCCACATGCACATGGAATTCCTTCTTCCAATTCGGGAATACTAGGATTGGTGCCGTAACCATCTTTTCCTTCAGAATATCCAACATCTTATGATAGTTGTTTACTTAGCAGAATGTAACATACTTCTTTAACAACTTATCCATGGGTGCAATGATCTGCACGTATGCCTTAATAAAATTCTTGTAGTACCTAGTATGATCAAAATTCATGTGCAACTGCTTCACGTTCTTAGGGGGATCCAAATTGATAATTACAAGAATCTTAGTAGGGTCTACCATCAATCCCTGCTTATATACAACATGTCCCAAAAGTATTTCATAAGGTACACAAAAAAAGCATTTCTTCAAATTGAAGGAAATCTGATACTTTCTACATGTATCCAACATCAGGTGCAAACTAGAGACATGCTTCTTAACTAGCCCAAACATTATCCAGTCATTGAAGTAGACTTCCAAAAATTTAAGAATGAATTCCTTGAATGCTACAACTATGACCCTTGAGAATATTGCAGGAGCATTTTTTAGTTTGAAGGGCATGACTGTATAATGGAAAGATCCCTATTCTATAGCGAAGGTGGCCTTGCTTCTATCCTCCAGCACAATCTTATTTTGATGATATCCCGAAACTCCATTTGTGAATGAATAAGCTTCCTTCCCACCAACATTTTCTAGAACTTCACCTGTAAAATGTGTAGGAAATGGATCGTGTACACATGCATCATTTAAATTACACAAATTAACGCAGATCCTGATATCATCCTTTGTTTTCTTCTCCTATACCACCATAGGATTGACCCATTATGATTCTTCTACGTGCTCAATTAGTCCTTTCGAGAGCATCTTATTGAGTTATTCTCTTACCTTTTCCTTGTATTTGGGATTCAACCGATATGGGCACTGCTTAACCGACTTCACATCTAGTTTTAGATTGATCTTCATCATACCCAAATCTTCTACTATCCCCTTCAAGTTAGAGAACTTAGTTGGAAATAAATCCTGATATTCGCGTAATAATTCGGTGACCTTATCCATTGTGTCTTCATCCCAATAGTTTCCAATGTTTGTGAATTTTGGTTTTTCTTCGGAGCCAATATTTACTTATTTTGTACTCACCGGTTGTGAGATACCAGTGATCTCCACATCAGGCCCAACAACTTCGCATTATCCCTCTGACTCAGGGATATTAATATTCTGCGGATCCTCATCACCTTCTTCCATAGTAACATTGTAACATTCCAAACCATGTTGTAGCTGCGCACTCGAGTCAGGCTATATCTAAGTGATAGGCTCTATGGGTGTTTAGAAGATTGCTTCTTTAATATCTTGAAGCACTTCATCAATGCATTCGAACTTGTCTTCAAAACTGAATTTCAACAAGAAACGCTCCTTCATTTCATCCCAATCAGCAGTCTTGTGTCACAACTCCATCTCTAAATACGAGTTCATTGGGATAACATTCAAGGTATGGATAAAGATATGCACCCACTCTAGTTGAGATACCTCACCCCACACCCTAGTCCATCGAGTGAGATGTTCATGTTGATCATCCTTTCCTGTGTACTTTCAATGAGTTATGTGTTTCCATAGCTAAATCTTAATCACGTCATTCTACAATATTGCTTCCAATCAACGATATTATCCTTGTGTGTACCCCACCATCTGGTAGGCGTAGCTCTCAACACTAGGTCTAAGGCCCGGAAAAGATTCTCCTCTGGTACATCCCTTTCAAAATGGTCAAGAAACATATTGATATCATCCAAGCATTATAATAAGGCAACTTACATACCTTAATATATATACAACATAACGACTTTATAAGATGACCGCATCACAGCGTAGAGACCTCATGAAATCGATTGTGCTAGTTTTCTAATTCTTCATCTGAATCTGATTGGCAAGAACTATCCTTCTCCCAGCTGATTCTTCCATCCACAGTAGGATTGATCCAGTCTTCATTTTGCACAGTTAGGTTATATATGTGCTCAAAATATACGTCTTCATAATAATTATGGACTTGTTCTGTGTATTGCGCACCTTTTTCTGAATCCAATGGAACAATCAATCAAAGATCATTCTTTTGAAATGCCATGCTTCACTTCTTTAAATTAATTATTTCTTTCATGTAGAAAGCCCAATCTATCCCAAGCAACACTGGGTAAGGATTATTGTCATCTACTATCTCAGTAACCTCAAAATGTGTCACTGCACTTGTGCCTTCAATATCTATAGTTACTCCATGCAGGCGACCCATTGGAATTATCTTTTGTTGGTTCACCATGCATAGTTGAATTCATGACCACTATAACTTAGGCTTCCCCATACATTCCCAAGTTTTCTTTGTCAATACATTAGCATCAGGGCCCATGTCTAGGATTGCCTGGTCCATTTCAAAATCACCAGTCTGCACTGTCAACTGCATCTCCCTACTAGTTCTTTTCTTGTTTCGGTTCACCTTATTGACTGTGTGTTGTTTGGGTAACGACTTATCCTTACTGACGTAATTATCTATAAGCTCTTGCAGTCCTTGAACTACCTTTTTATCCTATAATAACTTCATGCAGGTCTTCAAAAACAATTTTAACATTGTGGGATCTAAATCCTGCATCGCAGTAACTTCTTTAGGTTTCTCATTTCGTGGGACTAGTGACATCTGATTCTTAGACATAGAAGCACAGGGATCCTTAAAAAAAATTCTTTCCTCCATGAATGTCTCTTTTTCTCTATGTAAATCAAACCCAACATACTTCTCACTGGCTCTTCAAAACCATAGATCTGATACTGGTTGTTTGCCTTTGACCTTGTCTTCACTAGTGGTTATGCTTCACATGACTATATTGCTACTAGGATCATATTAGTGCGGCTTAAATATCATGATCTAAATATTCTACATCGGTCGCTGGTTCTTCTTCTCCCGCATCTTCGCTATTAATACCGGGCAATCTTCTATAACATGATAAAATTCCCGACAGTGTTGACAAGAAAGGTGAGTTGGATTCTGATAGTCGTGCATGAAGTGTCTTAGTTCTCCATAGTTGTAGCAAATCATCTAGCTCCAACTTCTTCCAACTCCTCCTCGTCCTCTTCCCCATCCTTAGAATCCTCCATGAGTCGTAGGTGAGCCTTGATCGTTCTGCTTGTGGGTTTTAGCATGAATTCTATACATCAGAGTCTTGTCCATCATCAATTCATAGCTTCGACAATCCATTTCATCATGACCAACCAATTTAAAACAGTTACAAAAGAGTTTCTTTGCAGATTGTACAAACTTTTGTAGTAGATAGCAATTATCTTTTGAATGTTGTCCTAACACTTGGCAAATGCTACACCAGGCACTTGCATCAGTGCTTGATCCAACAGGAGATTCTAGCTTCAATGGGTTGCGACCCCTTGCAGCTATATAATCCCAAAATACAGGGCACTGATCTTTATGATGACCTTCAGTCTTGCACTTCGTGCACCAAACTTCAGAATGTATTTCTGATTTAATCCACTTTCCCTTCTTCATATCCTGCAACTCCATATGCAATCTTGATAACTGTGACTAGATCTATTGAACTCCTAAATTTCTGTCTTGAATTGGTGAAGCTTATAGCTTCATCATGATCTCCAATGCTTCAGCCTAAGACCTAATCTTCTGCCGAGATAACGACAATCTTAAGTGAGGTAATAACGTAGCTATGTAGAAATCATTATGTTTTTCATTGGAAATCTGAAGATTAGCTTGGCTCAGTAAGCACTTCAGTCGTTGATCTATATCCCATGCAAACTCGTTAACCCTCTACCTGATATCCTTTATTTTGGTCACATAATGAGCTTGCGACTTCGGCTTCCTAAATTCTGCATTCATCACATCCTTCATCTCAGCTAACAAAGCAACCGAATGAGTCATACTATATTTTATGTACCAGGTAAGCACTCTTTCTTGTAGCACTGTAACCAGTTATGATTTCTTCATTTCATCATCATTGACCTGCCGCACCTTCCACACAGCTTATGTGAAGAACCAAAATTGATCGGGATCCTCTGATCCCTGACCCCTGAATATAGGCATTTTCAATGTATTCGCCATACTAAATAGCGGAGGTGTAGGTGGAGGTGGAGTTGTAGGTGTATGAGGTGGAGGTGAAGGTGGAGGTGGAGTGGATGGATGTGGAATTCCAGAAGTATCTTGACCTACTCACTTCATCGCACCTTTGGGTGTACTAGGGATACTTCTTTCTTCTTCACTTCTAGACTATCCCAATAAAGGACTATATTCACTTCTAACGAATTTGTCTAGATCTACCCTAAATCGCTTTCCACTTCGCATAGATCCAGATTGACCTCTCTTAAACATTAATGTAAATGCATAACCCCTTTTTCATACAACATCATTTTAATCAAGGTCTTTAGTGATTTCAGGTACTTACCTCTTGGACCTTTGAAGAATAGACATTCAACTTTGCTATAAGACGCAGATGCATTGATTGCAAATTTGGTGATGAAACCATCCAAGATACTATCAATCCAGTAATCAACAACACTTGTAATCTTATAATCATATCCTTCAAGTTGTTTCACTAATTTTGGCGTCCACACAATAGGATCGCCATGCTTCCAAGTAGGTTCATTATCTGCTAATTTGGACAGCCACTCGTGTAATTCACAAGGGAACATCGAAAAGAAAACTTTGTGCACTTCTTTGTAGAGATATGTCTATAACCACCTTTCTTTTGGAAAACATGGATTTTGATTATCCTGAGCTGCAAAATCATGCAACTTACAATATATCCACTTCTCGATTTCTTTCTTAGTTGGTATCCATGGACGCCACATCACACATCCCTCAGATAGATCCCAGTCCCAGGAATAGAACCATTTGTTGGCTTGAGGGGGCTTGGACCCAGGTTCAGAGTTAGTTGGGCTAACCAACAAAACCCTACACTACTATCCCATTCAGCAACAACCCACTTGGCACAGGTTGCAGTCTCATCCGAGGCAGTATTGGGGGATGCTAGAACCGGGTTTCTGCATTGAGGAGGCTATGTCATGTGGGGGTAAGGTGTTTCTTTAGTTTAAGTCTTTATCTGACCTTCAAGAACCCTTATCCTCTAAATCCCATAGCTTAAATCAATTTCTAATTAAATATAGTTATGAGCTTTGCCTAAGGGTCTAATCATGCATAAAATAACATATCATAGTAGATCCAGATATTCACGGTTAAGACAACCTTACAGATAAATGGTGTTCAACTGAGAATAAATACTGAAAACACATAAGTATATATTTCGGACATAAAATTGCTTCAAATACTCTTTATTATTCTAGATCTTCAATACATATACTTGTCTAACCTGCGCACATAGTTAGAGGGGCCCATGTACTCAACTACAGACTTACCAAGGTCTCCTCACACATAGCAACATGAGCCTTCTCCTTCGCCTGAATACATAAAAGTAAAATTCAAACCCTAAGCATCAATCATAACATTGAACTAACTTCACTTGACTGCTTAATGATTTCCTCAATGACTCCCTTCAATTTTGTTTTTGTTACATTACCATGGTTTCTGAACCATAGGCAGAGCTTAATACAACTCATCCCTTTACAAAATAATATGTTTTGACTTGCCTGGAATCCCCTTTAACTATTAACAACCTGCGCTACTCGCACCCTACTTCTTAAAATGTGGAGACTTTACAATATCTTATCAAAATTTGACTTATGACTTAGAAAAACTTAACCCTAGGGAACCCTGTCCCAACACTATCTCAATCATGACAAGTGAGTGATCTGATGCTTTTCAGACCTCAACCTTGCCATCAAATATATGAATGGAGTGTCCTTGTTGGTGGATGTGGACCAAACACAAAAGATTTCTCCTCAACTCTGAGAAGTATAAAGCATCATGTAGAACACAACTTGGAAGTTGAATGAATTTGAGCTTGATGGTGGCAAGCCCTGATGCCTTGAGTTTTGACTTATCTACAAATTATATTGCTTCATCAACATTGTTAATGACTTATTAAATTAAATCTCTTCTAAAATTCATTTGGCAAGTTGCTCTTGAATCAAGCAACCAAGCATATTTCCATGAAGAAAGTGAAGCATTGAATAAGTCTTCAGTTACTCCAAATTTGCAATGTGCCACAACATCATGAGCGGACTCATATGCTTTTACTTTCCCTTTACCAGGTGTTTTACCCTTTTCTTCATTTTTTTTATGCTCGATTTTTTCCCAAGGCAACTTACATGTGGAAGCATCATGTATGTCTCTATTTCATCATATGGAATGAAGAACAAACCTTTCTCCTTGGAAATGTCTACCCTCCCTGCCTCTGAAATTCTTCCTTCCTCTTCCTTTTCACCCACCTCTTCCTTCAGAAGAATCCTGTGCATGATTTTTTTGTTTTTGTGCAAGGAACACAACTTCTTCAAAAGACTGAGGAGTTGTCTTCTTCCCAAAATCCTTCTCTCTTTTAGAAGACTTCTTCTGAAGGGAGCCAAAGGTAATCTCCTTAAGTTTTCCACTTGCTTACAATGAATCAAGATAATGTGAATAGGTGGAATATAGTGCCTTGACATAAGCAGTGATAGGAACATCTCTTTCAACACTGGTGACTTTTATGTCATCCATTATGGATCTTATTTTAGATGCTAAGGCAAGAGGGTCATCATTTTCAACTTTAAATTGAACAACTTGATCTTCAATTGCACAGCTTCAAGCTCAGAGTGTGTGTCATATAATTCCTTCAACTTCTTTAAGGCTTCAAAGACATTTGAAAATGGAAAAATATGATGACTCACCTCTTCATTTACTGATGTTTTAAGCAAGGCATCGAATTTGCTATTCTTGTTTTCCCAAATGAAAAGCTCCTTGTTTGAAGTAGGCTTTTCAGGAGGATTGCCTTATTCTCCTTCACAAATTCCTTTCCACAACTCAATAAACATAAAGGTGTGCATTATCTTCATCGACCACTCATGATAGTTCTCTTTTCCAGTGAAAACTACTCCCACAATGGAGATCAATGAATGCATCATATAATCCTATTTGTGCCCAAAATAATTACAATAATTGCAACAAAAAACTTGATGTATGTGTAATAAGGCCGACTAACTATATCTTCATATATCTTAATTAATGAAAAATGTAAACTCTTAAATATACCCTCAACATATAAATTGGTATTTTTAATTTCATATCACATAATATATGACCATTACAAAAAAGAACTCAATGAATTCCTATTCCATTGCTTATGTGTCATTACATTACATTATATGCCATGTCCTTTCCTTTTTAAATCCATTATATACGATGTTCACTATGTACAACAAACCTAAAAAAAACCAACACACTTATCATCACACCACTTACTGACTATGTCCCTTTTTTAAATTCCACAATATACCATTCCATGTAATATGAGCATAAAAAAATCTCAACAAATATTAAACACAGTAGCACTGTTTTAAGGGAACCATTATGCCATGAGATTTTTTAACTATGGAGCACACATAATTAAAACATGTTTTCATCGAATAGCCAACATAGTGCTTTTAAAAAATTATAGCAACTTGGAAAATCACATAGAAAAATGTTAATCACAACCTACAGAAAAATGTTCAATGCACAACAACACATACCATTCAAATACACAGTTAGCGATCCTCCAAATGTATGATGGGGGATGAGGGAACACAGACTTATTTAGCAAAGTTCAATTTCAACCAATGTAGTAGTTAAGTCACGGTTTCTATCTCAAGAGACTTGACTAGTGAAAGTGAGGAATACAACCCCTTATTCAACAGAGATTAAAGGCATTATTCAATGCTTCAACAACATTCGGGTGACAGTACGTCTTCAAGGTTCAATTCCAACTAAGACCCTCCAAACACATTAAATGCACCAATTAGGAATTAAACAATGAAGAACATAATTACTCTATGGACCAACATAGAGAATGAGCAGAAAAAGGGATAGAGGAAAATGGCGTAAGAGTTACAATGCAGAAGGAAGCTAAAATGGGGTTGGATCCTATTTCATGTCAAGCCATGGGTAACTCCAAAAATCACTCATATTGTGTGTGTTCAAATCAAAATATCCCCTAGTGGTTTCTTGTCTTAGCTGCTCCAAGTACTCATCGATCTCCAACCAGACTGGTTCTTGGGTTTAGCATTAGTGAGGGAACCAATTGATGGGATCTAGTGCTTTCTGACTAAGAAATCCAAACTACTGTACAACCATACATATGAGGCATGTGTGTTTCTGATGAATGAGTCGAGATATTCATTATTATAATTCAACATTTGGACCTGATTTCTCCAGCCCTGCCTATGCCTTCATCTTCTTCACTAAGTCAAGTGGGGAACCTTTTACCACAATGTCCACTCCTATACATGGGTGATGGAAGCATGTATGTTTTTGAGAGTTTTAAAAAACTCTTTTCTTTGTTGTTGTAGGCCATTCAAATGGAAAAATTCCTTATGCATGGTGACAAATCCGTCATTGAGCTTCTGCATGGTTTCTCCAAGTGATGATACTTCAGCAAGTATCATTGTCCTCATCTCCCCCAATGTGAAAACTGCATTTTGCATTGTTTCTCGAAGCTTCTCTACCTCTTTCCTGGCAACCTGCAATTTCTTTACTAGTAGTTCATTCTCAACCATTAGATACTTACAATTTGAGCTTATTTCTCTTGCACAGGCCAAGCTTGATTCAGAAATGGAAGTTGGATGCTTCCTAGTGTCCAACACTATCACCATTTCCTTGAGGAATGTAGGCGATGTGTGAGCATTTAGAAAGTGCTTCCTCCGTGTTTGTACGATCCTCTTTTGTAACTCATCAAATGATAGATTGTACATGCATATGATCGGACTATCATCAGGGAAAACCACATATCCCTACTCGTTCGAGGCTGGATTTTCTACAGGAGGTGGTGGAGAGTAAGGGATGACCTATGGCGCTTTCGGCATTACATCAACATCTTCATTTTGTGGCTCTTCTTCCAACTCCATGTCTATCAATTAAATCAATTTCTCAATCTCTTGAGTAAGCTCCTGATCCTGCATCTTCTCACCTTCCTCCTTTGTTGCTAGTTGTTACAACTCTTCAACATGTATGGGCATTGTTTCTTTCGTCATTATGCCTTGCCTTTTTTATTCTTCCTACTTCCACTTCTCTTATCATTCTCTCCTCCTCAATTCCTTTTCTTCCTTCAGTTTCTTCTTCATCCCCTGCAACTTCAATTATGCTTCCTAAAACCTCTTATTTTCTCTCTTCCTTCACTTTTATTTCTTTATCCGTTTCTTCTGCTGCTAAAGATGCCTTCTCGAGGATAGGAACTGCCTTCATTTTGCAATTTTGTTCTCCCTCTTTATTGTCATCAATATTTCTCTTTCCCTTGTCTTGCACTAGATTGTTTCCTTTTGTTGTTGTTGTTGTTTCTTCCAGGGTTATTGTTGTCTTTAGAGCAGCCTTCCAATTTTTTTCTATATTGATCGGCTCATTGGGTATAGAGACATTGTAATAGTACTTCCAAGGGCCTTTATATGGCCAATGAAATGTCCCATAGATCCGCGGAAAGTAAGCTCTCATATAGTGGTCCTTGCAAATGTTATGGGGATAATACAGATCAAATTCCTTGGTGCCGAACTCAAATTTCACTATTTCCTTAGCCTTGACATTTGCATCTTTCAAGCTCTTAGTCTCATATAATTTTAATTGCAAAGGAAGAGTAGTCCATGGCATTTTCTTCTTCCTATGCAGTTTTGTTAACAACCCTATAGCGAGGTGGTATGGAACTTCTTGCATGATCAGTTTTTCGATGGCATACCTTCGTAACGCATGCGAAGGCTTCTCTCTACTAAACACTCTGATGAGGCTTCCACTTGGTGAGGCAAACTAATCTGCAATGTCTACTATCACCTTTGTTTCTTCTTGGTACATGTAAGGTGGATATTTCTCGAATATAAGCTTGTATAACGAGATGATAAAGTGGCCAGTTAGCCTTTTCATCACTCCTTGATAACTGCAGTCAAAAACCAACTTGTAATAGATGTTCATGATAGTCTCTTTTGGTTTCCTTGTCCAGTTCATGCTAGGGAACTACTGATGTGCACATATTGCATCCAGTAAGTATGTGGACATATAGAACCTTTCTTTCTCATTCTTGGGCGGATTACGAGCCTTAGCTACATGGGACTTCAAGTGTTGAGCCAACAGATCCAACTAGTTGAATGGATTCCCAACATTCACCAACTAGTCCGGTAAGACTACCCACCCTTTAGGGAAGGTTCCTGTGCTCTTTTGACCATATATTCCACAAGGAAATATGATCAATAATTGGTAACCCTTCCTGAGGGAGTTTTTCTTGTAAACATGGGCGGGTGTTTATCTAAACTTTGATGGCTCTTTTACCCAGTGCTTGACAATGTCTCTTGTGTTCACATAGATATGGGTGGTATAGAAGAGTGATTCCATGTGCTTCGCCGGCTTGGGAAAATGATACATCTGATAAAAGTATTCATCCTTGAAGGTGGAAAGCTTCTACCCGCTCGTACAATTCAATGTCATAGTTTTTTCATTTGTATGTGATACAATCTAGCCGATGATGTTTGCACATGACAATGTGGGATACCTGCATGCAACCTTATATAATGTTGACTACTAGATACTAACATATACCTTTTGGTTTTCCAGGTCTTCCTCAAAGTCTTTTGAAAAAATGTCTTTGATATGTTGCCATGTCAGTGTCGTTGTCTTTCTCAATAAAAAGTTGAGTATCTTCATATAGTGGTAAAGCAACTGATATCTACTCAAATTCTTCCCCATTACTTCTCTTGGTGGTTTCCTTTGTTGCAACTCTCTTCGATGCCATGTTAACTGTGACTACTGGAGAGACTCTTAACAACTGTTGTACCTATGGAATAGAGAGGACACTCATGGAAAATAAATGTCAATTTGAAAGAAAAACAACTTCAAGGCAAGTTCAAGTAGCAACATGAGCTCTTGATGGGAAGGATTGCATAATTTTTCTTGACATGGGTGACTGATTGATTGTGGGAATTGTGTACCGTGTAGTCTCAGTAGTCAAGGTGGAAGCCTAATGACTGGAACTGCCTAATGCACAGTTCAACCTGGTCCAAGGCCTAGGAGATACTGTGCACTATGTAGTCTTAGTGGCCAAGCTAGGAGATTGACTCCTAGAACTATGAAGTGTGTAGTTGAATCTAGCCTAGACTATGCTCTATGGGATTCCAGGCCAGGTTGGGAGCCTCAGCCTCCAGATTGCAGAGTGCAAGTTGTGCAATGTGAGATCCAAGAAAGGAGAACCCAGATCTGCCTAAGTGTATATCCATGCGTGTGAATCAAGGGCATAAATTGATTAAATGGAAGT
Source organism: Pinus taeda (assembly GCA_000404065.3). Lineage (NCBI taxonomy): Eukaryota > Viridiplantae > Streptophyta > Pinopsida > Pinales > Pinaceae > Pinus > Pinus taeda. Next base: position 10,417 of record APFE030793842.1, on the reverse strand, counting down.
AAAATGAGGCATGTGAGGAGAGTCACTACAACGACAACATTTGGCGCAAAAACAGTGCAAATCATGCGACACTTGGGAAAGGTAATATATAACTTGAAACAACAATTCTACAAAAAAGAAGTTAAAACGCTAGCAACCATGCATAGAAACAAGTTGAACAACGTTCACATAAGCCAAACAACAAGAAGCGACAAAAAAAGTGGCAAAAGACAACAAAAGAAAAAGTCACCCAGAAAAGAGATGATGATCGCATTGAAGGCTCCTTTATCTCCTTGGTAATGATATATATTTGAGATGGAATGTGAAAATGAGCTCGACCAGCATCAATTAAATAGATTTGGACAAATTAGGGTTTATGATGTGCAAGCCTAAAATGAAGGAAAAAGTGACACTTGTCAGAATTTCTAAAAATATTCAAGTGCCTCCTTCGGGATGCTAAAAATAGATGCCTATTATTTAGGGATGATTTTATTTTATTTTATTTTTTTCCTAGGGAAAGTTGCCATGCACACTACCGGGAAAGACAACACAATTTTGGGAACTAGGTAACTTTCCAGCTCAGTGCACTGCGCAGTTTCGAAACTCAGTGAGGGTTGCGCAATTTCTGGGCCTCGTGTTTGGATGCCCCCTCAAGACTGTGCATTTTCTGAGCTCAATGCTCACTAGTAGGTAGGACTATGCAATTCCCAACAATAAGGCTATTTTCCCCCAAGAATTGCATAATTTCTGGGGGCAACCCCATAAATATTGTGGGACCAAGTCTGGAGATCAGCTTGTGAGTTAGGAAATCAACTAAGTAAGAAACACAAGCCAAAATAAAAGGATAAGTCTCAGTCAAATCATGAATAGCTGGGACAGTGCGAGATAAGCTGCTGAGGTTTCGAAGGAAGGCTTGAAAATCGAAGCATATGCAAAATTTTGGAGGGTGGTTGTAGCCACTAGAACACACCCTTATATATAGGTTTCTCTATTCAAATGACTATTGAACGAATTTGATGGAAATCATGTTACATTGTGGGGAACTCAATGAAATGATTCACAAATATAGGGTTTATCTTCCTGGAATAATATGGAGACTTGTGTCATACTTCAATTCATCATTACCAGATCCATTGGAACAACATTTTCCTTGCAATGCAAAACCATCCAATTAAAAGACTACCTCGAATCCATGAACATGCTTCTTGCTCCACATTTATAGTTGGATTCCCTCATACACTTCAACAAGAGTTGATCCAACAAAATACATTGTAAAGAGACCAAATTTCTATAAAACCTTGTCGACTCCATTTCTCAAATAATAGTTAGAAACCCTTCAAAATGAATCTCATATTCTTGTATTTATTTAATATCGAAAACCCAACTAACCATTAGAATTCATGCATTTTTACACTATTACAAGAATCACATACAATTTACTCTGTAAACATCTATACACTCAGCTAATTCATCATTCACATCCAACATAAATAATCATCATGCTATAACCAAATAAATAGTGAGCTCTCACAACAACAGGAACATCAATGCATATAAATTTCTTCTACTCCGAATTTATGGCCTGATTATAAAAATATGGGCATTCTCAACCGTAGCCCTTTTTTATTCTTTCACAACAAACAAATTGTACCTTCTACCTTCCTAAGCTTCTCGTAGGCTTACAATATTATACAAGAAATTTCTGAACTAGAATTAGTTTAGATCCATTATAGTCTCATCAACATTCCTATCTTTAGGATCCTTTATATCCAAATATCTCTCAAGAGATATTAATGATCCTAATATATCTCTAATCACAATCATTTAACTAATTCGATCCATTCATATAGACATCCTATAATTCGTTTAGAAACATAGGAATTTTTACAAATAAGACAATTAAACTTTAATTAGGGAACCAACTCCCTTGCTAAATTGAAACCCCTTAGGTCTAGTCAAATGTATTTGACTTTGGACGTAGGATGCTCTTGCATCATCATATTAATTCCTTTCTACTCATTACACTAATTTTTTTCTCATCATCAAGTCATCTACAATGGAATATCTACACAATTTTCTCTCTTTGACCCATCACATTCTTGCACATATTCATGCTTTAATGCCATTATTTGTTAGAAATTAAATAAGAGAGAAATGAAACACACACAATATTGTGGAAACAAAAATATAGAAACACATAAAACAAGAGAGACATAGGTATACGTGGTTCACCCAATTTGGGCTATGTCCATGGATAAACAACCAGTGTTTCCATTTATATTATCTAATAAAATGAAGAGATACAACCTACAATAGATCCCTTCTAATTTCCTCTTCTCTCTCACACAACCACCTCTCTCTCTCTCTCTTAGAATAATAACGTAAAATTGAAATACAATTCCCTCATATAAACCAAGGGTTTCCTTCTAGGGAAAAAAAACCCTAAATTAACATAACTTCTACCATCATATCATTCACCCAATGAACGACCTAGATTAGGTACAAAATTACAATATTTTACAAGGAAAATTTTCATGTATTTTTAGCTTCGATAGCACTACCCCTAAACCCCCACCATGGGAGGACTATTCAAAAGTATCCATCGCCCCCCTTGGACCCCCCAGCGGGATTGTCACCACATTTAGGAACTGGGTCCAACACGAATGAGACCTCTGAATCAAAATGATAATTAGGCTCCACATCCAACAATCTCCCACTTGGAGACTGATTATATGAACTCCACCACTGCACTTTGGACCTAGTTGTTTCTCATCTTCATCATCATACTTGAAGAGAAATTGAAACTGAGCAAGATTTCAGTTTCTCCTGGGTTACAACTTTTGTTAGAATGTCTACATGATTTTGGCTAGTGTGTATCTTTTCCATCTTCAACTATCCATCTTCCAACATTAACCATATGAAATGGTACTTGATCTGTATATGTTTAGTCTTGGAATGAAATGTTGAATTCTTTGCAATATGAATGGCACTTTGGCTATAACTGTATAACCTTCTCATTTCCCACTTCTTTCCTAACTCATCCATAAACCTTTGTAGCCAAATAATTTCTTTACTATCCTTTGTAGCAATAACATACTCTGCTTTCGTTGTTGAAAGTGAAACAATGTTTTGCAATTTTGAAACCCAACTGACAATTGTTCCACCTACAGTAAACACATACCCTATTGTGCTCCTCCTTTTATCTTTATCACCTGTCATATCTACATCAACATATCCCCTATAGATAAATGTTTGAACCATAGAAGAATAATTCTTGATTTGTGGTGCCTCTCAAATATTTGAGAATCCACTTCACTTCCATTCAATGTTCTTTTATGAAATTGTTCATATACTTTCATACAATTCCCACTGCATGTGCAATATCAGGCCTTATGCAGACCATTGCATACATTAAGCTTCCAACTGCTGATTCATATGGAAATTTACACATATAATCCATCTCTTCATGGGTCTTGGGACACTTCTCCTTACTTAATTTGAAATTTCTAGCCGAAGGTGTACTAATTGGTTTTGCATTCTGCATATTAAATCTTTCCAACACCTTTTCTATGTACTCACTCTAACATAATGTTAATTTGTGATTTTTCCTGTCTAGTAATTCTCGTACCAAGGATTTGTTTTATAGCACCCAAATCCTTCATTGCAAATGAATTTTGCCAATTTTCCTTTGAGAACATTTATTTCCTACATGTTAGACCCTACAACAAGTATGTCATATACATACAATAGAAATATAATATAGTTGCCATCATTTTTTCCCTTAAGATAAACATAGTGATCAGAATGACATCTAGTTTAACCTTTTTCAGACATAAACTTGTCAAAATTTAGACCATTTCCTTGGAGCCTGTTTTAGGCCATACAAGCTCTTCTTCAACCTGCACACTAATATATCCTTCCCTTTGACCTCGTACCCTTGTGGTTGTTGCATACATATTTATTCCTCCAAATCCCCATGGAGAAATCTTGTCTTTACATCTAACTGCTCAAGATGCAAATATTCTATTGCCACTAGACTTAAAATAGTTCTAATTAAAATCACTTTAACAATAGGAGAAAAACATTCATCAAATTCTATACCTTTTTTTGGTGCAAGCCCCTTCACCACAAATCTAGCATTATACCTTTGTTTTCCTCCATCTTCTTTCTTCAACTTGCAAACCCATTTATTCTGCAATGTTTTTTTACCTGTAGACAACTTGACTAAGTCCCAAGTCTATTTATGCATCAAGGAGTCCATCTCTTCTTCCATGGCTTACTCCCACTTCTTCCTAGTTTTTATATGCATTGCTTCTTCATATATTTTTGGTTCACCAGAATCATTCAACAATACATAATATAATGAAGAAGAGTATCGTTCAGGGGGTTTACTTATCCTGGTGGATATTCTAACACCACTTTTAGGTGTTTGAGGTGCCTGTTGTTGTTGTTGTGGGTGTTGATCATTATGAATTTTAGGCACCTTTACTTTTTATGTGATCTCATCAAGCATTGCATATTCTTTGTTTTCATTTTCCTATTTCTTTACCTGCAACTAATCCTTATACAAGACCTTTTCACTGAATATGAAATCTTTGATCCTAATGATTTTGTGATTTTTATAATCATATAAATGATAACCAAAATCATTAAGAACATATCCAATAAAGGTACATTTCTTTGATTTTTCCTCAAGATTTGTTCTATTTTCTTTATTAATTTGGACAAATGCTTCACAACCGAAAGTCTTTAAAAATGACTAGTTTACCTTTTTATCAATCCATGCCTCCTCTGGAATACCACCATCCAAGAACTTGAAGGGCCTATGTTTATTAGATTAAAAACAATATCTACAACATCTAACCTTAGTTTATTCTTGTGCATTTCCCATAACTGTTTTCTCTCTGTGAATTCCATGTTCTGAACAATAGTTATCAAACTCTTTGTTTTATTATTCACCTCCATTATCTCATCTGAGACAATTCAAATTCTTCCCTATCTCATTCAAACCAAAGATTTCCATTTCTTGAAAGTATCAAATACATCATATTTATTCTGAATAAAATAAATCTAGGTTTTTTTAGTTGCATCATTAATAAAAGTAACATAATAGTGAGAACCACCAAGAGATGATACCTGAGTTAGTCCCCATACATATGTATGCAAAAGATCTAATTTTTATCTCTTTGTTTCCTTCCCAACTCTAATAAATTTGACTCTCTTATGTTTTATGTGAACACATTTCTCATAGAAATCCAAATCAACATGCTTCAAACCTGAAAGCAAATTTCTTAAGTGAAGAATTTGCATCCCTTTCTCACTCATGTGCCTAAGCGTATGATGCCACAATTTCATATCTGGTCTCGTGGAGGTTAAAGTATTAAAAAAACTAGAAATACCATTGCATAAATACAACGTACCAATCTTTTCTCCTTTTTCTATTACCGAGGCTCCTTTAGTGAGCTTTCAGGTTTTTTCTATGAATGTAGTTACACAACCTTCACCACCTAACTACCCTATTAAAATTAGATTTTTCCTCAGATCTGGAACACGCCTTACTTCCTTCAATATCCATTGGTTTCCATTTTGTTTCATTATAAAAATCTTACCCATTCCAATGATTTTACAGGGTTTATCAACACCCAAATGAACATGTCCAAAATCTCCTTGAACATAGTCATGAAAAATTGTCCTATCATGTGTAACATGGAATGAAGCCCCTGAATCAACCACCCAGGCATCAATAATATTTTCTAATGAAAGAATCAAAACATCTTGAAACACATCACCTATCACATTTTCTTCATGATTGTTCTCTTGATGTATATCTCCTTCTTTTCTTTTCTGATATTTGCAGTATTTCTTCAAGTGTTCTTTCTTCCCACATTTCTGGCACACTATCCCTGATCTAGATTTAGATATGCATTTTCTTGACTTACTGCGATTTCTTGGGCTCCTTCCTCTTTTCATTTTTATTCCCCTAGACTCTGTAGCCAAAGCATTACCTGATGTTTCACTAGAGATTTTCCATTGCATTTACTTGCTAAGGATGGCACCAACAACATCATCAAACTTTAAAGTACTAGATATAGAGACATAGTTACTAATATTCATAACTAAGCCAATTTCTCTGCCAATGATCATAGAAATAATAGACCCCTAACATCATCATCAACATCTATCCCTACAGAACTTAACTCATTGGTAACCATGTTAAAATCATTTAAATGATTAGCAACGTATCTACCTTCTAACATTTTCATATTAAATTAAGATGCTTCATAAGAAATACCTTATTTGAGGCGGAGGGATTTTCATATAGTTTGACCAATGACATCATCAAACCTTCTATTGTTTTTTCCTTTGAAATGTTGAATGTCACTGATGATGCCATACATAACCGTATTGTTCCTAGTACCTTTCTGTCTAGAATCTCCCATTTTGTGTCTGTCATGCTCGTTGACTTCTTTGATTTTCCACTCAATGGTAGGTACAGGTCTTTCTGATACATATAATCTCCCATCTGCATCTTCCACAACTGGTAGTTTTGGCCATTAAATTTCTTAACCCTAAACCTACCATCTTCCACCATTTCTCCCACTAGAACCAGGAATTCTTCTCTCCTTCGAGTTTCTCAACCAAATAAACCTTCGGCTCTGATACTAGTTGTTAGAACTTAAATAATGAAGCAATGAAACACATACAATATTCCGGAAACACAAATACAAAAACACATAAAACAAGAGAGACATAGATATACGCGATTCACCCAATTTGGGCTACATCCATGGAGAAACAACCAATCTTTCCTTTTATATTATCTAGCAAAATGAAGAGATACAACATACAACAGATCTGTTGTAATTTCCTCTTCGCTCTCACACAACCTCCCCTCTATCTCACTTAGAATAATCATGCACAACTCCAATAAAATTCTATCATATAAACCGATGGTTGCATTCTAAGGAAAAAAAACTTTAAATTAACATAACTTCTACCGTCGGATCATTCATCTAATCAATGGCCCATATTGACTAAGAAATTATAATATTTGAGAAGGAATTTTTTCATTTATTTTTAGCTTCGGGGGGGAGGGAGCTCTTCAAAAGTAGTCATCGCCCCGTGATGACTTTGCTGCCCCATTTAGGAACTAGGGTCCAATGCGGCTGAGACCTTTGAATCAAGAAGATAATCAAGTTCCACAACCAACATTATCCTCTTAGCACACACACTTTTTGACATTTTTGTATACCAAACTCTTTGATGACAACAATATTTTAGCAATTTTCTTCATCACATAAATACATGCATGACATATATAAACATCATGTAATTTTATTTCATTTGGTAATAAACTTATGTTTTCTTATGACAAAAAAAAAAAAAAAAAAAAAAATAATGCCAAAATAGAAATAATATTTTTTGAATAGTTTATTATAATATAGAATACTATTACAATTAAAATAATTTTCGATTACCCTTTTACATTTTCATTAAGAAGAATAATAATGAATTGATCATTTATATGTGTGAAATGTAACTAAAATTTAAATTATTCAATGTGAAGTAAAATCTCTATCATTTGCAAATACTATAGTTACAAAAATTAAACAGTTAGTATATATTGATAGTCATTAAAACACTTATTTCATGATACATAAAATGTCAAGATTATGTAATAATAATAAATGTTAACTAAATTATTACTCTATTCTAAATTATTACTAGTACAACCATATAAATTAAACTAATAGTAAAAATTGATAGACATCAAACAATTACCTCATCATATATCTCAAATTACAAATATTAAAACAATTCATAAAAAATAACTAAATTGTAACTTTATTTCAAATTGCTAACAAACAAAATTTATTGAGATAACTGGGTACATTCAATGGATCAGTGCGATGGAGGAATTGCCTTAGGAAATAGGAAATACTCCCCGAAGATTCAAGGGGGTAGTCACTTTGAACTTGAATATTTAGCTTTTAGATACCTAATAGATTAATGGAAGTTTAGTATATTAGGTGGGTGGAACAAGAACAACATGTCTGTCACTAGATCATGCGTGTAAACTTAGTTTTTGAAGATAAGGAGTTTGTAAACCAAGGTACTGAGTGGGGTGAATAGTGTCATACCAACAAGGCATGATTTAAGCAAGTGTGATAAAAGTCCTATCCAAGGTTTGAAGCCCATCCAACTCTATGTTGAAGTCCTTCCAACTTTATTAAGATGATTGGTTACATTCAATTATGAGATTCAATCTTGGAGAGATAGTATTCCTTGTTAACTCTTTTCTCCAACTAACACGATCTGGTCATTGAACCTAATTCATAGGCAGGGAAAGCTCTAGTTGTTATATTCTCCTCTAAAACTACTTTATGAATTATGGAAATGAGAGCAATGGAAAAGAGCCCTTCTTAACCATGAACATTTACCCTCACTTTATCATAGATATTTTGAATTTGAAATAAACTTTGTTATACTAGGCTGATCCCATGTATTCCTAATATTACATGGCCATAAAAGCATAATTCAGGAAAGAAAAATTCAATTGGTTTATGTATTAATAAAAAAATGGTTACACATAACTTATATTCAAAATCCTATACAAAAATCTAGGCACAACATCTTCTAAGCCACTGCACTGTGAAAGAAAACATGATACAGGGAAAGAGGCCCAACAACATACAACCACTCATGACTATGAAAGTTATCAAGCCCCATCAAAATTTGATAGGAAAAAGTGTGCAAGACCTACAAACTAGACCCAAATGAACACCCTGGCAATGTTGGAAGATACACTGACCAACAAAAAACAACATCTGAAAATATTCTAATTGGAAAAAAAAATGTTAAAGGATACTTTGACAGTAAAGAAACACCTAGAGATGCAAAAAATGTTAAAGGATACTTTGACACTAAAGAAACACCTAGAGATGCAAAAAAACATTAAAGGATACTATGACGGTAAAGAAACAACTAGAGATGCAAAAAAACGTTAAAGGATATTTTGACGGTAAAGAAACACCTATAGATGCTCAACATGCCTCTTCATCACAACAGACTCATAGTGATCCAAATGGAAAGTGGCACCCACTCATACTATTTATCCACCCATGGTATTGTAAGTGACATCCACCCATGGTATTTGCCCATGGTCAGGGAAAATTTTAAGAACCCCCCCTAAATTTATAAATATAATAAATGGGCGAATATCCATGGTATATAGCAAAAATGGAAGGCGAATTTATCAATAATATAATATGTATATAGAATTTTTTGGCGAATCTCTCACCAGGCATGGCGAATATTTTACTCAATTATAAAATCTTGTAAGGTATTGGCGAGTCTTTCACTAAATAATAAAACTTTGTAAAGTCCTAGTGAATTTTAGCATTGTGAACTCTTAGAGAATTTTTTGAAGAAGTATAAAACCATATATGACAAGAGCCACATGGTGGAAATATCACTATTTTTTTTTCACATTTCCACGACATGGAACTTGTTTATAAAATTATAAAAAAACCAACCAAGTCCCTTATAATATGTAGGTAAGCTTATAACAGAGTCTGATACCTCTACTATGCTTGTCTTCATTCAAGTGTCATAGCTACTATACTTAACACTGTGAATCACAACTCTCTCAGAACTCAACTCTATAGTGTAATTAAAACCTTTGGAAATTGAATCTGACAACTCTATAAAAAGGATTAGTGAAATAGAAGCTTTTGTGAATGAGCCCACTAACTATCATTGTTAAACAATCAATCTAGACTATGAAGTCTTCCATCTTGATCACAATCGTGCTCACGATCAAGGGAGTACGACCACCTGGCTTGACATAATGGCCATCATACTGTCACTTTGAATCTCCTTTCCTGTGTGGATGTTTTGACAAATCAATGTGAAACCAAAGTCACTTTGAATTTTCTTTCCTGCGAAGGATCACATCCACAGTCGATTAGTAAAAGATAATCTACTATATATTATGTTCAAGAAATTAACTACAATCTACAGTGGAAACGAGACCTGAATTATTATTCTGAATTTGAATATCTTAGGACAACATAAGAGATGAAAATGCATATGACCTTAGTAGCTATAAAAAAATCACTCCATCATTACAAGACCACCTAGATTTTGGCACTTGATCTAAATAATGGCATTAGCTATAGTGCTTATTTGCATTAACACCATGGAAAAGCAACAACAATGTTTCAAAGCACACTTACTGGAAAAGTTGTAATGTTCCAAGAATATTTAATGATAGCATATAAACCTCGTACTATGGCGGGGAAACTAGGGAACCCAAATCTTGGAAGATATCTATACCAAATCTGAGAAAAAAATAAAAAAAGGAAAAAATCAAAATCTATAAATCAAGCAATGAATTGTTTACAAATCAAATACAATTCCTTTAACTAACAGTTAA
>APFE030793839.1:0-20417 GCA_000404065.3 Pinus taeda | reverse complement strand
GCAACTCAAACCCTAATGGCGGCAAGGAGGTGAAAACCTAGGGGCAACGTGAAGGAAGGGTGGAAGACCATCAACAGCCCAGTCCAGCAGGGACTGACAGAGGCCAAAGCAACAAAGGTATGACAGAAGATGTCAGGAGGGGAGAGATCCCCTCCTACCGGGATACGGTGGTAGGAGACGGACAGAGCAGCCAGGAGACAGAGGAACGGAAGAACACGGGCTCGATGCTAGGAACTTCCTAGCAAACAGGCCACAGAGGAAAGTGCCTGCCATGTACAGCGGAGAAACCCAGATATGTGATCCCGGTGAACAAACTTGAAAAGTACATAAGCTATATGAGGGATCACGCCCTTATCTGCAAGTTCGTAGGAGTCTTGCCATCGGAAAGAGACCTCACCAAGTGGATTCAGCAAAAATGGCAGCCCCAAGGCCACATCGAGCTCAAGCTAGGAGTGAAAGGCTTCTTTACGGTAATCTTCTTTAACTTGCAAGATAGAGATAAGGTATTTGAAAATGGCCCGTATTTCTATTACAATGCCGGTATGTTCATGCGTTTCTGGGAAGAATGCTACAACCCTGACAAAGAAACCTTTCTGGCTGCGCCTGTCTGGGTCTGCTTATTCGGGCTCCCCATAGACTTCTGGGACCTGGAGATCTTGGAGGGGATAGGAAACTTCGTGAAAATAGCAAAAACTACAAAGAAAGGTAGATACAACTCGTACGCCAGGATTTGTGTTTACATGAACCTAGCAAACCCCATCCCAGACACATTTGAGTTTTAATCTAATGGAGTTGTTTGGCAACATAATATAGTTTATGAACACTTCCTTTAGTTGTCTCATGATACCCACGGCATCTTTCAATGGAATGTTTTATTATCTTGGTGTTAGTTGGGTTAGATGTCTACTGCCTAATAAGATAGGCTTTAGAGGAGGAATTCCAAGAGGTGAGAAGCAAAAGGAAAGCCAACAAGGAAACCCCCCAGAAAGATAGGAAAGGAAAACAATCGGCCCCAGCGAATGCAAACAGTTTTGCAATATTGCAGGTAGAGGAAGACGAGGAAGATCAACCCATGGAAAATCAAGAGGATAAAAGCTCGGACAGCAGTGAGAGCTGCGAAAGAAACCAAACTAAAAGGAAAGCCCTGAGCGAGCCACCGAACCTAGATGAACAGTCGGAGCCACCACACCAAACGGAAAAGGAGCTGCTTTTAAGGTCCGGACCGGGCGGTTATCCCCCAATGTTGTTGCAGCGATTTTCGAGGCATCAACACCTGGATGAGAGGTTTATTCCAAAAGAACAAAAAAGGTTGTATGCAGAAACCTTCCAACAATATAAAACCAAACTTGAAAAAGGCAAAGCCTCACCAGAAGAATACCAAGAGACTCAAAAGGAAAGTAGACCAAATCAGAATGGACAAGGTAAAGGGGGGAAAAAAAAAGAGGAAGAAAAAACCTTAAGGATTCCATCCAACTCATGGGAGAGATGTTAGTCAATACAGGGAGAGTGGTCCCGCTACCAGCGGTGTTTCAAAACCTATCCCAAGTTAACCAATGATTTTGACATCGTGGAATATCAGAGGCTTAAACAGAAAAGGAAAACGGAGACATCTGGCAGCAAGACTCAAAAAACACAAACCACAGATTATGCTACTCCAAGAAACTAAAATCCGAGGCCAGAAGATGGAGGAAATTCTCAATAAAATAAAACCAAGATACGAACAAGTAACGATAGATGCCAAAGGGAGTGCAGGAGGGACAGCAATTCTCTAGAATCCAGCAGAAGTCCTAACTGACTGGTGGATAAGAATGCCAAGAATCCTCACAGGGAGATTCAGACTAATAGGACAAAGCGAATGGGTGGTAATCTCAGTTGTCTATGGGCCCCACACCCGTGCAGACAGAGACCTGTTTCTCAAACAACTGACAAAGATTAGAAATATGCACCAGGAGCAGAGATGGATCCTGACAAGTGACTTCAACTTAATCACATCTAGAGAAGAGAAAAGAGGTGGAATAAGCAGAGAAGACCCGGAGATGGAAAGATTCAGAGAAGTGCAGACAGAACTAAGGGTGGTTGATATCCCAACCATAAACGGTAAATTCACTTGGAATAACAGAAGAGGCGGGTCCAAATAGATCGCTTCAAGACTGGACAAATTCCTCATCTCAGAGCACATAATTGGGCTGGATATCTTCTATGAAGCCTCTATCCTACCCTCAACAAGGTCGGACCACTGGCCAATAAATCTCGAAATAGCGTTAAATGATCAGAACAAAAAGAGACCCTTTCGGTTCGAGTCCTTTTGGCTTCGTTCCCTTGACTTCCTAGACAAAGTAAGAAGCTGGTGGCAGGAAAACAAAAGCAGAAAGGAAGCCCGCAGTAAAATGCACTCTTTTCAGCTGAGACTCAAAGAAATCAAGAGCAAAATCAACAAGTAGAATAGGGAAGAATTCGGCAACATCCAGCAAGAGCAAGGCAAACTCCAGTCTAGATGGAAAGAATCCAGGAGCAAATCATCTCAGACGGACGATGTCAAGAACTGGCTGAGGAGGAAGGCAGAGTAATCACACAATTGGAGGAAAGGTGAAAACAGGAAGAAATCCTGTGGAAGCAGAAATCTCAGGTCCAATGGCTAAAAGAGGGAGACAAAAACTCCAAATTCTTCCATAAACCTATGCTGAACCATCGCCAACACAACAAAATCTTCTCCTTGAAAGATAAGGAGGGAAACAGAGTGACACAGCAAGATGAAATAGAACAACTCTTGGTGGAGCACTTCAAAGGCATTCTCTCTGAACCAAATGTCAACCGATCTAAGGACATAGACAAAATCTGCCACCATATTCCTAAGAAAGTCTCCAGAGATCAAAACCTGGCCCTTCTCAGGGTAATCACCAAGGAGGAACTTGAAGAGACAATCAACAAAATGCCAAAAAATAAGGCCCTGGGCCACGATGACTTCACCATTGAATTTTATCAAGCGACTTCGAGCTTCATGGGGAATGATCTGCTAGACCTTGTGGAGGATTCTAGGTGTTCCAAGTGCATGTACCAGGGCTTGAACGCCACCTTCCTGGCTCTAATCCCGAAGAATGGCTGCTTGAATGAACTGCAAAGTTTCAGGCCCATTTCCCTATGTAATGTTGTCTACAAAATCCTCGCAACTGTCATGGTAAACAGGCTCAAGCCGATCCTGCCAGATCTCATTGCACCAGAGCAAACTTGCTTTGTCAAAGGACGGCAGATCACCGATGGCATCATAGTGGCCCAAGAAATGATCCACTCCCTGAAAAGCTCCCGCGCCCTAGGCATGCTTATCAAACTTGATCTAGCCAAGGCGTTTGATCGCCTTAGCTGGAAATATCTGGAAGGCATGCTTAAAACCTATGGATTTGACCAAAGATGGATAAATTGGATCCTATTTATGGTTGGCCATCCAGTCATCAATTCTGTTAAACAACACCCCCTCTGAAGCCTTCACTCCCTCCCATGGGCTATGGCAGGGAGACCCCTTGTCTCCCTTCCTCTTCATCCTAGCTGCAAAAGGCCTAGGCAGATTGGTAAAGGTTCAAGTCTCTAGGGATCAGATAAAGGGCCTCTGAATCTGTGGGGAGGATATCCAGGTCTTGCACCAGCAATTCATAGACGATGCGATGCTATATGGTCAAGACACTCTAAAGGAGGCCCAAAGAATTATCAAATCCTTATCCAAATTCACCAAAGCCTCTGGAATGGAGATTAACAAGGAAAAATCAGAAGTGTTTTTCCTCAATACCTCGCTGGCTACTCAAAGATTCCTGGCACGCACTCTAGGCTTCAATAGGGGAACCTTCCCGTCAAAATACCTAGGTATTATGCTACATGAGCATCAATTCCAGTCGGCCAATGAGGAACTTCTAATTAAAAAAATCTGAAATAAAATGGAGAACTGGACCCATCGCTCGTTGAATGCTCCAAGTCGAATAATCCTCTTGAAAGTAGTTTTGCAGGCCATCCCTAACTACCAGCTCTCGTGCCAAGCTATCCCTAAGACAACAAGCCAAAAGCTGGCTACCCTGTTCAAAAACTTCCTCTGGCAGGGAACCAGCAAAACAAGAAAGTGGGCCCTAATCTCATGGCAGTGGCTTAGCCAGCTCTCCAAAGATGGCGGTTTAGGGCTTCGTGACCCCTTTGTCCTCAACCAAGTCATGGGCGCAAAACTCTGGTGGAGGTGGCTTCAGGGTGGCCCTGACCTGTGGAAGGTGATATGGGAAAGAAAATACGATGCGGCAAGGGAAACCAAAGAAAGACTGAGAAGTACAACAGAGACCAGAGGATCTGTAATTTGGAACCTGGCAAGAGGCTGCAAAGACCTGATAAGGGATCACAGTTTTTGGGAAATTCGAGTAGGGGACAAAGCCAGATTCTAGGAGGAATCTTCGCAGCAACGCGAACAACTCATACAAAAAGACAACCTCCATGCCATCCTTTCCTTCTTGTCCCAGACTGAGGCATTAACAGTTGGCAATTTCTGGAAGCCAGCCGAGGAAGGATACTGGTGCAGTTGGAAACAAAAAGAGGATTGGGAAGGAGCACCAGAAACCGACAGATGGAAAGAGCACTACACAGAGATGGCATCTCAGAAAATAACAAGAAAAACGGGGTTTGACATTCTCAGATGGGGTAAACGAATTCAAGGAAATTTCTCAATAGCATAAGCCTACTACCACAAAGTCAATCAAAATCAACAGCCAAAAACAAATCAATGGAAAAAACTTTGGAAAACCAAGCACTGGCCTAAAGTCTCTTTTTTCATTTGGACTATACTTCACGGCTGAGCACTTACCTGGGACTAGATTCTGAGGAAGGGAAGCCAAGGCCCATCCCGCTGTGCCCTCTATAACTCCCAAGAGGAAACCATGGAACATTTGATGAACCGCTGCTCAGTCAGCAAATCCCTGTGGGAATGCCACCTCAAATTGTTTAAGCACCATCACAGAAATCATCAGAACATCGTAAACACCATAGTAAATTGGCCGAGAAACCCTTACCAGAATCTAGTGGTCAATCGCACTTGGCTCCTTTCCGCCGGGTTCCTGCTGTGGAATATCTGGAAAGCATGGAATGGGGCAATTTTCAAGGCAGAACCCCGAACCCCTGCAGCAATCTGGGAACAAACCATTAGAAACATTTGTGAAGCAATCCTAATGGAAAACTGGAAGGACGAAGACTAGCAGGCATCGATAACAGAGGAGGCAATCCTGAAAAGACTAGAGGTCAGCCAGAGTATGGTAAATGGGGGAGTTTCACGAAAAGAATAGACCAAAGAAGTGGCCGAAAGCAACCAGTACCGACACCCCCCACAGGGATTCATAAATATTAATTTTGATGGCACTGCAAAACACAACCCAGGAGAGGCTGGCATTGGGGGAGTCTTCAGAGACGCCAGGGGCAACGCTCTAAGAACTTTCACGATGGACTGCGGGGAAGCCTCAAATAATGAAGCCGAGCTGCACGCCCTGAAATGGGGCCTGGAAATTTCTCTGCAAGTCAATTTCAAGCAACTCCAAATAGCAGGTGACTTGAAGTTGGTGATCGAAATGGTTAGGAAGCTCCAGCAGAAACAACCAGCGGAAAAAATCAGCAAAAGCTGGAGAACAGCTTAGCTCGTAGGATAAATTGGAAAACTCCTCCCCAGAATAGATTACCTCATTCCGACTCACACCAGGCATGCAGGCAAGAAGCCAGCGAATTGGCTTGCAAATTGGGGCTATCGGAATCGGAGTAAAGAAATCGACAGCGAAGGTCTGCCTCAACTGCTCCCGGAGGAGAACTCTCGACTTCAACAATTGCTTGACATCGATAAAGGTGGTAAAGGCACGATCGAGACGAACGGTCAGGATTAGGCAACACGCAGCAGAGGTGGAGAAAATTCGCAATAGATGGGAACGAACAGCACATCCGTGGGAACAGGTAGAAGTGAAAGGAATGAACAAATCGAGCAGGTGACGGGGCAAGGCAGGTCTGGTCGAGGGGATGGAGAAGACGTGTGAACTGAATCATCATTAAGGAAGGATCTTGAGCCAGCTCCAGAATTCGTGATAATTGACAAAGGAAGGACGACAGGTGGCATCAGGAGTACAGGAAGCATACGGCAAGAGTAGTCGGGAGGATATTGGAGTAATGATGCATAAAGAGGGTAGGTCAAGTCACGTCACTTCCCGAGATAGGGAGGATGGAATGTCAGATGGAAAATTAAATGGGCAAGTGGATGTCGGAAAATTAAACGGCCAAGTGGAGGCCTGGTTGACAGGACAACGAGTTAATAACACCCATATGCCCAAGGAAACAGATGGAAGGCTCATTCAGTTTGGTAAGAACGATGAAAAAAAGCAGAAAGGCGCCTGCTCGACTCTGTGACCAGCCCTTCTCCTCGGCTCCGGCAAGAAAAGGTGGTATTTTTCATATCGTCTTCATCCTTCAGACATTATGTTATCTTGTAATTTCGTTATCTTTGCCTGCCCAGAAATGTTCTACCCTTATGCATAGAATCCCAGTTGCAGAGATGAAAATGGCCCTCCGGGTACTCTTTTGTTTCTCTTATCCTCCTCCCGAGCAGGGAAAGATTTGCATAATGCTAGTTCTAGGTCCTGTTCTGAGAGTCAGGCTGTGTGGGGGGCTTTGACGGGTCTTGCCGCACTCCAGGAGGGTCCTTGCACCCCTAGTCTTATTTGCTCCCTAGTCTTCTTTTGTGGCCTCTACCATGATCGCCATTCTATTCTGCTGGCTAGGCCCAGAAGGTTTCAGCAATTCGTCTGGTGGGGGTTTCTCCGGGCTTCTATGAGAGGGTGGTGGGTGTTAAGCCACCGCGCCCGGAATGTTGTTGCTATAAGGGCCCAGGCGTTCAACCATGCTGAGAATGACACTACAAACGATCAGGCCTCGATAGTGCTCCAACTCATTCGCACTGACTTGTGGTTTTCTGCTGTGACAGGTCGAAAATCTCCCATAATTTCCAAGCCCCAGGTCCGTGGCAAGATGGCTCCAAGGAAGGTCAATTCTGCTAAGAAACGGGAAGATGGCACCAGTAACCATTCAAACAAAAGGGGTAGGAAGCCCGACTCTGAAAAGCTCCTCCACTTGATAGACGGGTACATGACTGGCATCTCTCCTAAGGTCCATTCTCAAATCCATGGGTGGGAGCGCGAGCTGCGGGAAATCAGCGCGAACCAAGAGATCCCCGCGAGGACTCGGAAGTGATCATGGACCCAGGCACCTCAAGAGGCAGAAACACACTGTTCAATAAAATGCTCCAATTCTACTGGATCATGAAACACGTGGTTGGCCAGGCTATGGAGGTAAACCAGGCTGTCCATGAAGAGGAGGATGAGCAGCACAAACAAGCGGAGGAGCTCCTCAAATGCCAACTGATGAAAGAATCAGCCAACATAAAGAACATTCTCTTGAAAGAGATTGCAGTTGTCCAAGTCCAGGCAGCCAGGAACCATCTGCTGCTAAAGGACATGGAACAATTGGTGCTGGAACTCAAATGGGCCATAGAGCAGAAGATTCTGAAGCTGGATGCTAGTGCCTCAAAGCCTGCCTCAGTTAACTTGTCGGACGAGGATTAGCTGCGTTGTGTCTTCTTTTGTTTTTTATGATGATGAATCTGAATTGTATCTCGGTGTCGATTTATGTTAATGTCGTTAGCTTAGACAATAATAGGAAAAACAATGGTTATGACAGGAAGAAGGAACAAAACATTTTTTAATTTTGGTCAGGTTTTAAGGCCGAAAGGTGGCGATTTGGTTTCCTGCAGGCAGACCTACCACCTGAACTCTAGTAGGCTGTAATTTTGTTTGTCATCTGGAATGAAGAATGCCTAACTTTACAAAAAAAAAAAAAAAAATAAACAAATAAATTAAAACTGAAATAAATAAATGAAAATAAGAATAAAGTTTAAACTAATATATG
This sequence comes from Pinus taeda, assembly GCA_000404065.3. Classification (NCBI taxonomy): domain Eukaryota; kingdom Viridiplantae; phylum Streptophyta; class Pinopsida; order Pinales; family Pinaceae; genus Pinus; species Pinus taeda. The sequence goes on along the minus strand of APFE030793839.1, from coordinate 12,461 downwards.
TAGGCTAAAGTCTACTTTCACTATTTAGGATTAATTAGGTTTATATATACACTACTTGGAGGATTCTTCTCTCAAAATCATTTTTTTGTCCTAATGATGGATCCCCTTTGGGGTTTGAAACATCAACATGATGAATATGATACTGTGGATAATCTGGAAAATACTACACCAAACTAACCATCCTACCCTCGCTAGGATCTCTCATGCAGCGTCAGAGACCATCAACACCTGTGGCTCACTACAAATTGATCTTCCTCCCATGCTTATCACACTGCAAAAAACATAGAGACGGCAATGGAATAGTAGGCTGTTCAAATTTTTAGCTCACTGTTAACAAACACAGAGAAGATGATGGAACACCAAGCTATTCGAATTTCAAACTTATTGCTAATTTTTGTAGAGAAAAACACGGAAATCACTTCGGAACAGCAAGCCATGCATATTGGAAAACAAAATACCATAAGCATTGTTATTCCCAAGTCATTAATTCTTCCGAATGATAAGTTGACACGTATGTTAGCGAATTATGGGGGTCGCCTACGCCCCCCCTTCAATATGATAGGCCATCCGCAACCGTCAAATGAAGGATCAACGTGCTGAACTGCCATAGTATAGAGTCATAAAGGAACAACGTATACAGAAATGCCATGTTTACAACGATGAGCGGGTTGCCGAAATCGAGGCATATAATAGAATCACTTAATAAATAAGAAAATGTCGTGATATGATTCGAGAATTGGAGGATAGGACAGTTGATGTGCATAAAAGGTCCTATGCTGTCATTTTCAACTTTTACCTTCATAATTGATTTGTAATTAATTTTCATGTATCAAAGGTTTAAAAGGGTTATATACATAATCTCATTTGAACCAATTATAAATATATAAGAAGAAGGCTTTTATAACTGCTATTGGTGTGTAAGAAATATGACTTCAATACCATCAACAGAGCTCGGTTGTCCACAGGTGTCCCTAACCTTGACAGAGTTGTTTATTTCACCCTTAGAACCATAATCCTTTGTGTATGCCTAGTAAACTGCTGTGCAATATCAGAATGGAGGCCATTATGCTGGCTTGGTAACTAGATGAATCACAATGCCATTCACCAGGAAGGAGTGAAAGATGGGTAGGCCGGCTCGTGATGAGACCTCCTATTCCAAGGAATTTTTATTTTTCTGATGTGCCTCTTGGATCATATCCATGGTGTGGTGGCCATAGTGGGAATGCCACTTCACTTTCTTACTTATGATCATGGTAGGCCGGCTCTTGATGAGACCCCCTATCCTTCATCTGACAAATCATGTTAGCAATCATATAAACATTTTTCTTTTTCTATACAGAGGGTGGTTCAATAATCCTTAAGAGTAGGGATGGTGGAAGAAGTTTTAACATCTCAATAGAGAAAAATATACCCTTATTCTTATTCAATAATAATTATCAAAGAGAATTATGGGGGTTTAGGAAGAACCATCATGATAAAAATAATCAATCATATTGGTATTAGTAAAATAATGACAGCAAGGTGATTAATAGTTGTGTCCTTTCCTCTTTTTTCTTATCAATTCAAAGCAATCTCTTCTAAAGATAACAATTATTATGTAATTTTCTTATTTCAATATCCTCTAGTTTTTGTATTGTTGCAAAAATGTATAGCTGTGTTTTAGATGACCATGATTCACAAAAATGATCTAAATGGTAAAACACACAAAAAGAAGAAAATACACTCTAAAAATGTTATTCTCAAGATAGAACAGCTATTGTACACAAAACCGCAAGCAAAAGGAAAACATGCTCGAAACAGTTATTCATTGAAGGGAACAACAATTGTCCATTAATTAGAACAACAATGAAAACAAGCGCAAACAAAAAATGCAAAAATGTTGTTCCTTCTGAAAGGAACAACAAAAAAATGAAAGTGTTCTTCCTTCGGAAAGGAACAATAGAAAAATGAAAGTGTTGTTCCTTTGGAAAGGAACAACAAAAAAGTGAAGGTGCTGAAAAAGAATAGCAGAAAACAAAATCGTTGTTCCTTAGAAGAGGAACAACAGAAAACAAAAGTGTTGTTCCTTTGGAAAGGAACAACAGGAAACAAAAGTGTTGTTCCTTTGGAAAGGAACAACAGGAAACAAAAGTGTTGTTCCTTCGGAAAGGAACAATAAAAACGCAGAAGTGTTGTTCCTTCGGAAAGGAACAACAAAAATGCAGAAATGTTGTTCCTTCGGAAAGGAATAGCAAAACGTGAAATTGCTATTCCTTGGAAAGGAACAGCAAAATGTGAAACTGTTGTTCCTTCGGAAAGGAACAGCAAAATGGTGGAAATTCTGTTCCTTTAGAAAGGAACAACAGAATGCAAAAATGATATTCCTTCAAAAAGGAACAGCAAATGGTAGAAATGTTGTTCCTTCGCAAAGGAACAACATAATGCAAAGGTGTTGTCCCTTTGAAAAGGAACAACAAAATGGTGGAACTTCTATTCCTTTGAAAAGGAATATCAAAATGCGGAAGTGATGTTCCTTCGAAAAGGAACAACAGAATGGTGAAAAAAATTTTGCATCCGAAAGGAACAAAAAAATGCAGAAGTATTGTTCCTTCAAAAAGGAACAACAGAATGGCGAAAATGTTGTTCCATCCGAAAAGAACAACAAAATGCAAAAATCACAGAAATGAAGAAATCTATACAGAAAGCTATTTACACAAACAAAAGAATTATGTACAAAATTTAAAAGAAATCAAATCACTTAGTGAACTAAAGGTGAGGAAGAGTTCTCTTCCTCAACCAGAATCTGCATGTCAGAGTCTTCATAGAGTTGCTGGTAGAAGGATTCCCAAGTAAGTGGTTTGCGGTACAATCGAACTCGGTGGCCGTTTTCCTTAAAGGTATGTCCAGATCCATCGATGGTGGTTAAAGTAATGGTGCCATTATCATGTACCTTCTGGATTTCGTATGGTCCCAGCCAGCGAGTTTGAAGTTTCCCTGAAAAATCCTAAAACCTGGAATCGTATAAGAGCGCCCAATCTCCTTCATGCAAGACTTTCTTTTTGATGAGGGCGTCATGCCATTTGGCTCTCTGTTGTTGGATTAACGCAGTGTGTTGAAGAGTGAAGAGCCCGATTTCATCCAGCTCATTGATTTGATGTAGTCTGTTAATCTGGGCCTCATTTAAATCTAGACCGACTTCTTGTGTCATTCTCAAGGTCTATATTTCAAATTATATTGGAAAGATGGGTTCCTTTCCAAATACTAGCTGATATGGTGAATAACCAGTAGTTCTTCTCCATGTTGTTCTGTATGCTCACAAGGCTTTCGGTAATCTTGTAGCCCAATCGTATCTGTGTGACACAATGGTTTTTATCAGTATTGCTTCTATTACCTTGTTCGTGCTCTCTACTTGGCCATTTGCCTGTGGGTGGTATGGAGAGGTAATTTTATGCTGAATATGATAGTTTTTTAGTGTTGTAGCAATTTTACTACTAGCAAACTGTGGTCCTCCATCCGTGATTATGTCTCTTGGGAGGCCATATCACACAAATATGTGGGACAAGAACTTAATGACGGAATTCTCTGTAGCTCTTGACGATGCCTCTGCTTCAACCCATTTGGTGACATATTCTATTGCTACCAAAATATATGTTTTCTGGTTTTTTGATGGATTAATCGAACCAAAAAAACTGAGTGCCCAATGCTCGAATGGTTCAATGACTAACTATCGGTTTAGAGGCATTTCGTCAAACTGTCTAGGTCGTCTTGCTCTTTGGCAACTATCACTGGCTTGAAAAAATTTCTTTGCATATTTGAAAATTGTGGGCCAGTAATACCTTGTTTGTAGAACTTTGTGACTAGTTCGTCGATCTGCGAAATGTCCACCACATGGTCCATCGTGACAGGCCTTCAGAATGTCAAAAATTTCATCTTCACGGACGTATCTTCTTATGTGCATATCTGCTCCTGTATGAAATAAGAAGCCCCCAATTTAAGAAAATCAGGTACTACGTTGGACAATATGCTTTCATTCATTGGGAGTCAGATGTTTTGGTAATTTTTCCTACTGCTAAATAATTGGCAACATCAGCATACCAGGGTGTTTTGGCAATAATCGCGAACAAATGTTCATTTGGAAATTAATCTTCGACTGCTGCTGCGTCCACTGGTTTTGGCATTCGTGAGAGAAAGTCAGCTACAAGATTTTCTTTTCCAGGGCGGTCTTTTATTGTGATGTCGAATTCCTGCAATAAAATCAGCCATCTTGTTACTCTACCATTTGTAATCAGTTTATTTTGCTAAATATTTTATGGCAGAGTGATTTGTATATAAAACAATAGGATATTCAATGATGTAATGCCTAAATTTAATAACATCATGTATTACAGCTAAAAATTCTCTTTCAGTAACCGTATAGTTCAACTCAGCAGGAGACAAATTCTTGTTAATATAATAGATTCCATATGGTTTTTTGTCTTCTTCCTACCCAAGGACTGGTCCAATAGTTGTGTCTGAAGCATCTGATGAAATTTGAAATGCCAAGTCCCAATTTGGACCTCTGAGTACTAGGGCTGTTGACACAAGCTTTTTTAGATCCTCAAAAGCACGGTCACATTTATCTATCCAAACGAAGTCAACATTCCCTGTTAGTGCGTATAGAGGTGCAGAAATGTGAGAAAAATGTTCTATAAATCTCGTATAATAACCAAAAAATCCAAGAAAACTGCGTACCTATGTCTGTGTGGTAGGAGTAGGTATTAACAAGATTATTTGAATTTTGGCCGGATCTACCTGTATTCTAGTTGTTGAGATATAATGACCTAGGATGAGGCCTTCAGGCATCATCATATAGCATTTTTCATGGCTCAGACAGAGCCTAGTAGCGATACATCGTTGCAGCACCTTTTCCAATGTGTCTAGTGCTGGGTCAAAATCATCCATGTATACTTCGAGCCCTTCATTTATTAAATTTGAAAAGATGCTAAGGATAGCCCTTTGAAATGTGGCAAGGGCATTGCATAGGCCAAACGGTAAAATGCTGTAGGCAAATGTTCCCCAAGGACAGGTAAAAGTAGTTTTGTCTTAGTCTTGAGGGGCAATCTGAATCTGATTGTATCCACTGAAGCCATCTAGGAAAGAAAAGAATTTCTTTCCTGCTAATGTATCTAATACCCGGTCAATGAATGGAAGGGGAAAGTGGTCTTTCTAGGTTGCTTTATTTAATTCTTTGTAATCTACGCAAATCCTCCATTTTCCATTCTTCTTTGACACCACTATAAGTGGAGAGACCCATTTGCTATCGGAGATAGGATAAATAAAGTTTACATCTAAACATTTTTGTAGTTTAGCTTTCACGATGTCTTTTAGATGAGGGTTAAGTCTTCTTTTGGGGTTGGCGAATAGGACTTGCATCCTTTTCTGTATAAATGTGGTGTGTACATAACTGGGGATCGATTCCCTTCATGTCCGGATAATCCCATGCAAATGCTTCCTTGTATTTTCTCAGTAGTTGGATCAGCTTCTTTTCTTGTTCAGGAGTCAGGTTACTATTAATGTTTAATGTTTTTCCTGTCTCAATCTCTACAGTTTTGCTATTTGAAACAAAGGTAGTAGGTATTGTTTGATCATGAGTGTCTTTGAGAGGATCTTCTTCCAATTCATTATCTAATGCTGCCTCTATCATGTGACATTGTATGTGGGATCTAGCTTTAGCTTGGTTAATAAAGTTGTTAATAACATCATCCTCTATTTGATCTTTGAAATCGAGGGCATATTCTATAGTTAATGGGGATCTAATGTTTTCAGTAAGGTATGATACAGGATGTTTGTTGCTTTTTATTATTGTGACACTTGGCTGGGCTAGAGGGTATAGTGCCAGATTCTTGATATTACTCCCTCTAGTTATGGTCATACTGCCTTGTCGGTAGCCAATGTAAGCATCAACAGTTGCAAGCCAAGGTCTGCCTAAAATTAATGGGTGTCCGTCAAGTCAGTTTTTGGGGTTTGTTACGAGAAAGTCGATAGGATATTCCCAAGAATCAATGGATACCATGACATCACGTAGTGTGCCTTTTGGCCTAACCACTGATTGGTCAGCCAGTTCTAATAAAGTGGAGGTCGGTTCTTCTGATCTAATGCCCAGTTTTTGACAAGTGGTGGTTGTTAAGATATTAATTGCAGCTCCTAAATCAACTAAGGCATTTGAAAAGGTTTGTCCATTTATTTTTACTATTACTATTGTATTTCCTCTGTCTTCATTTTTGACAGGTGCTTCTCTTCCTGGTAACGGGTTAGATAAGGTGCCAACTACTTGGACTGTTGGGTTATTTGTTATTCTCCTACTTGGTTTTTCTATACATAGCTCTTTGATGGTATTTGCATATAGTCGGATTTTTATGTACAGGTTCTTAAGTTCTCCCAGAATATCAAAATCAACATGTTCTATAGGTCATGGTATAATTAATCATTTTTGGAATGGAGGTGAAGATGTGGGTGCTTGATCATGAGTTTCTTTTATGGCCATATCGAATTCTTGTAACGGTTGTTCTATAGGTAACTGATTTTCAACTTGAACAGTTTTATCTCCCTCAGTTTCTATAATGTGTTCATACCTTAATTGAAGATCGTTGCGCTCCCTTAGATTGGTTTCTAGGTTTGGTGTTTCAATTATTTGAATAGATTGGACCGGTCTATTATTTGGATTGGGTTTGGGTTGGGCTGGGAGTTGCGGTCTTAAGTTGGACTCGGGATTTTGTTGTAGAGCTCCCAGTGTAGGTTGAGGGAGTGGAATGGTTCCTACTGGCTGATTCATCAGTCTTTGCCAGTTTTTCTGCTATGCTTGACTTTGCAAAGTGGGAGGGGACCATTATGCTGGGTACGCATTGCTTTGCCAATATGGTGGGGCATAAGGAAAATTTGGCCAATTAGATTTGCTTGCTTGATTCGGCAACGGTGAAGGAAATTGTTGTTTGACCAATTTGAGAAGGGTGGTTGATTTTTCCACATTGTATTATATTGCTGAGCATGATTATGTGAAGGTTGGAAAGAAGATGTTGGATCAGGGAACATATCTGATTGTCGTGGCTACCATTGACGACGCTGATTCAGTAGGTACACCGGTTCTGGTTCTTCTTCCACTTCTTTATATACTGCTTTCAAACCAGGAAGTGAGGGACAACTTTCTATAGAGTGGTATTTTGTAAAAATGGCGCAAACTTGAACTGCATCTAATAGGCACTCTTTCTGGTTGTGTTTCTTTCTGCATCTGGGACAGAATATTGCCAGATTTTGCTTTGCCTCCACTTGTTTCTGTTTGGCTTGCATAATATCGAGCTGTGTTGTCAAAGTTCCCAATATATCAGTTACTCCTTCTCCAGAGATCTTGTTGTCCCTTGTAAGCTTGTCATGTTCTGCTAGACTTAGCCTTGTACTTCCTCGTGAGCTCCTGATACATAAATCAATGATGTTAGCAAAATTTTCTTGGTAGATTTCTCCTTTTCCCATAATATTCAGTGTTTCAATCCATTGTTCCTTCATACCTTTAATTAATGTTGTTTTTAATACATTGTCAAGTAAGGGTAATGATGCATAAGGAGATCTTTGAAGATTATACTAAAAATGTTCAACATATTCTTCTAGTGTTTCATTAGGTCTAGCTACCATCTAAAATGTTTCATCTTTTAACTCTCTAGATCTACAATAATCTTGATATTTCTTCAAGAAAGCACCTTTCATGATCTGTTCCCAATCATTTATAACACCTCCACCCAACCCCATAAACCATTATAAAGCAACTCCTTTCAATGTAGAGGGAAACAATTTTAGCTTTTGGGGATCGATGGTATAGTCATATCCTTTACACAACACATTGAATTCAAACAAAAATGAATCTTGGTCTTATGATGTTAGGCCATGAAATGTAGGGATATGCTGGAGAGGAATTACCTTCATGGGTGCATTGACTGCAACATCTATAATGGGATATTGGAGTGTGGAGGCTTGAGTGTTTGGCTAGTTTTGGGCCATTTGTTTAAATATGTGCCAATAACCTTCCGGGATTTCTAGGAGGGTATTCTTAGGTTGGTTAGATGGAGCAGGGATGGCCTTAACAGGAATGGCCTTAACAACACTTTCTTTGTCTAAGATGATGAGAGTTCCTAATGTCTGGGGGGATTTTTTCTCTTGAGGTTCTTCGACTTCGTTATGAATGATTTTTGCATCACTTCCCTTATCTGGGCTGCTTAATGGCTGAAGTACTCCAAGAGGAGATCTTGGTTCTTTAGTTTCCCCTGTTTCTCCTCTCCCTTCATGGGGATTACTAAGGTTCCCTTCTTGCAATGATTTTGGGCTAGAATTCTCAATTTCTTGAAAATATTGCTCCTCGGTTTGGCTATGCACCTCAGCAAAGGCTACAGATGGTGATCCTGTGGCCTGAAGGGAACTAGTAGGTTGTCTAGAAGAAACTTTTCTAGGTCCTATTGAAGGCTGAGATTCTGCTTTTTTGAGAATTTCGTCTATAAAAGTCGATCACCCAAGGGTCACCAGCCCCTTAGCTTTATTAGGCTTGGGTACTGGTTTAGGATTCTTTTCAGCCTTTTTCTGCTTAGTCATGCACATAAATAAAATGCTAATTTCTACCCAAAAACAAAAACAAAACTATTGGAAAACGGGCAAGGGAGCAGGGCTGTTACATGCTCTGTACGCAGGTTCTTACCTTCCATTTTTAAAATCCAATTCTCTCCTAGGAGGTACTTACACTTCTCTGAAAAGAAACAAATGGCTACACTCTCCCCGGTAACGGCGCCAAAATGTCGAGCAGTAAAAAGGGTCTTTTTCACCTCTATTTACCCTACATCAATTGTCAATCCAGGTACGATTTGTTATCTCAAAGAGTGTACTCAGTTTGAGGTGGTTGTTTGTCAGAGTAATGCTAGTAGTATAGTGCTTCTGCAAAAGTAACTAAATGCTAAAAACAAACTTCTAAATGTAATGGAAAGAACTGGAAATGCTTGTAACTAAATCATTCAATGAAGAAACTATAGTACTTCATCAATCAATGGTTTAGTAATAATAACCCTTCCCTTTGTAAACTGATGTAATTGAAAAGCAATCAAAGAAAACATCATCAACCTGGGCACTGGACACAATAGTCAATGTTCACTACAGTTTGAGATCATTCTGTTCACACCAAAGCAATGATAATTCAAATAACAGAAAAGGGAACAATAACTAATCTATTTAATAAGATTGAACAACAAGTCTTTAATCTATAGAAATGAATGAGGCAGTAAGTGTAATCTACAGGAATTAAACAATAATCTTTATCTCATAAATGATTTAAACAGTAAACGGAAATGGAACAACAAACTAAAGTGAAGTATTGAAATATTGAACAGCAACCTAAATCAAATGTAAATGCATAGCAAAACAAATCGAATATTACACACAATACTTCTATATTGAAAGAAATAATAATCTGAGTTTCGGTACAACAGTTATTAATCACGGTTATGAAGAAACAACAATTGTGATCACAGTGGAACAACAATCCCAAATGAACAACAATCACGTCTGGAAGTAAACCATAGATAAATAGACAATAATACTGATTTATAAATACACAAGAATGTTATTCTGTAAACGAACAACAATGGCAATCTAGAAGGAACAACAATGTTATATGATAATATCAATCTGTTGAGGGAACAGCAATACTATATAACTTTAGAATGAGTAGTATAGCATTCATGTGGAAAGAATAACCTTACTATTTAAATAAGAATGAACTGTAACAGAGCTAATACATGAAATAATAAAGAACAACAGATTACTGAATAAAGCGAATAAGAGAGATCAAACCACATGTGACTTAGAATAAAAAAATAATGGTACAGGAGCAAGTGATCCACCAAGGCCGGGCCCTTAGCCTCCAGGGATGCACTACTTAAGATTACTCAAGAATCAAAGACGAAACAACAACCAGAGTTTCTATATTAAGCATCAAAACAGAGTTACAACAATCGCTCTTTTAAAGAGAGTCGATGATCAAAGTTTCAGTTACAATAGTGAATTTCATAAAAACAAAAATAGTCTATCCCCTAGGCTAGCAATTCTATCCCTTCTTATAGCATCGGAGTGGAGATATCAATGATACAGAGAATCGTTAAGATAGTGATCCCTGAGGATCAAAGGATCCCGAGGGATTCGCCATATTGTTAGCTCTCAGTTATCTTCTTGTTCTCTTGCACCGATTTGGCATCTCCTCTTCCCTTTCCTGGCTTATACGCTCCAGTCTGGATTGCCTCGTTTGGATGCAGTTCCCTGTCAGAGGGACATCAGTTAACTTTGTCTTGTCTTTTCCTTTGGAATGGCGATCTTCCGATTTTTCCTTTTTCTGCATAGGAAAAGGGTAATTATTAGCCATTTTACATTGCACACAAATGTCCTAAACTTTATCATAATCTTTCATCCTATACTTATTTCATAATGCAAGGAAGTTATGAATTTAAGGAAAATATGACAAAATAAGTGATAATTACATGCCTTCTCTAGTGCTCAACAAATGCGAAAAATAGTTATTGAGGGAATTGCTGGCAAGAATGCACAAATCAGGAGAGGAAGGTGAGCCTTCCTTCCCCATATTGTGGAATATAGCCTTGGTGAAGGTAGAGTTCGGGTCAAGGTTGGCCCGACTCACCAACAAGAAACTGAAAGAAACTAAGATAGTAAATGCATGGGGAGACTAAGTGATAACATAAGTGATTGAAAGTACATGCAAAACATGAATGAAAGATTCACTAACCAAATGAACATGCGTGTGGGTGGGGCAATTCGCCAGTTGGGTGAACGTCCATGCAAAACAGTTTCATGCATGTGACAACAGTGAGATAGCAATGAAAACTGAAACAGATCTTGGGTAAGCTACTATATATGTAAACAACAACAAGTGTTCAAAAAAATAAAGTAAACAATACTCCTACAAGCAAAAACATTGAAGGTGATAGAAATGCAACACAAGGCATGGGAAGTGGGCTTACCCCAAAACAGCTGAGCTAAATGTGCTGATTGCTTCTATATGTGATGTGAGATGTCAGGGTTGCAAGGTTGATGTGAGGAATGAGACCTATAGTGTCTGGTTGATGAGTTTTGATAACATTGACGTTGTGACATGCATTCCATGAATCTAGGGGAAGTGACACTTAGTGGGAGGTTTCAAAATTAATCCTTGCATGTAACCTCCAACTGCTAAACATGGATCCCTAAAACAAGGGATGCCTTTTCATGATGCCTTGGGAGAAGAAGTCCATGCATGCAGGTCCATTTTTCGTAGTTCCGAAGGGAACTAGTCAACTCAGATTCACATGCAAGGGACTGCTCGACTGCAGGAGAAAAATGCACATTTTTGGCTAGGAGTTGGGAGGGTTTCCCAAGAGATTTGTGCAATTTCTCGATAGAGCTGCTGATGCAGGAGCATTCAACCCAAGGAAAATCATTATAAATTAGTAGACATAGGGGGGTCAAGTGCTTTAAGGAAGTTAGATTCCTAAGTGATGAATTAATGTAACATTTAGGCTTTTGAGTGAGTAGGATAAGCATTAATTAGATAATGTGAGTTTGTTTGTAAATTCTCTTGAATAAATGAGAAAATGAGTGGTTAATACAGACAAAAGAGTTAAAAGTCAATTATATCTCTTAAGCAGTTTCATGATTCGAAGAACAAGAGATATTTTTAGGAATTAAATGAAGTAAAAGTGCACATAAAGGATTTAAGATTCAGTTCAGTAGATCTAGGAGGAGAACCGAATTAGTTCAACAAAGCTTTCTAGTATAAATGTAAGCCTATAGGCAGAGTAGAGAAAAGAGGCCACTGATAGTTGAAGATCAGGCTTGAGAGACAGAGTGTCTCAATATGTAATTAGTTGTTTGTTTATCAATACAGAGGTTTATCCCAAACTGTATATGTGTGTGTGGTATGAATATTGAATGATTGAGTTACATATAAATTGCATATTCTATAACAAAGGTTGTAGTTAGAGTTTTGTGGAAATACGTAGAGGAGATATTGATTCAGAGGAATCATAAGGGATCTTTGAATCCAGCTGAAGAATCAGAGTATGCTCTAGAGAGGCAACGTTTTGAGTATTAGCGAAGTAAAGCTCAGAGGAATTTGATCAGTAGAATCCTTGAAGAAACTTGAAGAACCCCAAACCACAGAGAAAATGTTGAATAAACAACGAAAACCATAAAGAAAAGGAACGAGCGGAGAAGTGAACAAGTAGTGCATATTAACTATTAGATCACAGAGATCAATGGTCCATATCAACCTGCGAAGAATTGACAAACCTTGATGGAGAAATAATGAAGGAATAAGATGTCGACCATTGGATCGACGGATCAATAGATTGAAAGTCATCACTCGGCAAAAGAGCACAAACGATAATGTAGTGAAGAGGTGGTATTTTAGGTGGAGGAAGAATTGTAAG
>APFE030793836.1:160408-180143 GCA_000404065.3 Pinus taeda | reverse complement strand
TAATAATTTTAATAAATTAAATAAGAATATATAATTATGTAACTTAAATTATTCCTTCAAGAAGTCATTCAACCAATAATCATTTAATAAGAATCTTTAAATAACCTTTAATATTATTTTATTGAACCCAATGTTATATAAATGAATAAATTTCTTTTAATACTATTCACCCATTTATTATTATACCTAATTTCTCTTATTCCTAGAAATAGAGTATTATATTATTATTCTTAATATTATAAATATAATAATAAGATTAAATTTATTAATATAATTTTGGCCCAGGTCCTAGAGTCAAAAGTAGCCGTTGGAGTCTAAGCTCAGTCAAAAATAGCCGTTATGTAGCTGTTGGAGTGCTCAGTCTATTTAACTTGCTAGGCCAGATCTGTTTCTTCAACTTGTCCTGATGATGAACCACACTAGTTGGTTCGAAACGCGTCTTCAAATATCTTTTTCATGTGATTTACGTCGAAGCTCTTCTTATAACTATGATGAATCACAGAAGCCTCAATTCTACAATATCTACTAGGTCCTAGTTTTCGAATTTCATTGTCGCAATACGACCAATCACCAAGCTCTCCACTAGGACTGCTTTTGGAAGAGACGGGGTAATGAGTATAGTGTCAACTTCATCCAGATTTGTAGGTACCTTCGCCTTCCCCTTGCTTGGAGACACATATTTGGGTCGTCATATTGGCTGGACAGGAGCCTCTTCAGGGTTTACTTCTTCAACATATGTGGGAGAACCTTCTTCTTCCTCGTTGCTTTCAATTGTGACAATTTTACCCTTTTCCTCCATTGTGAATTTGCTAAAGTGCAGGTGTCGTGGCAACCTCCTTACTGGTTCTGCAATCTGAGGGTCCTTCCCAGTTTGCAGCATCCGGGGTGATTTAAGGAGCTCGACTGATTGCAGTGTGGCTTTCTGTGGACTATCTGCGGTAGGGTTTGTTGCCTTGAGGATTGCTTCCCGGTAATGTTTTGGCAATGGATGAAACCACAAACTTTATTTTAGTTGCTTGTCACTCATCTTGCGTTTGTCTTAGGCCCAGGGCTTCTTTCTTGTGGAAGGGTAAAGCATGGTGGTGTGACTGTTACTATGATTATATATGATTTCAAATTTAAAATCAATTGTTCGCCCTTGCTACAGCTCATAAATGCGATTTTGGCGGTTACTCTTCTACCTTAATTTCCCACCACCCACTCTAGTGTGCCTTAAATGGGACATCATATCATGAACATTCCCTACAACGGTCGCTTTCTATCCTTTCCTCGCGGTAGCAGATCCCCAGGTATGTAGGTGCATTTTTCGTATGTATGTTGTGGCCATGTCGCACAACTTCTTAGCAGCCTGTTTTATAGTCTTATGCCCTCTTCCAACTGCATGGGGCGTTGGGACTAGGCCTCCTACAGATAGTCAGGTGGGCGAACCCCTCGTGTGGGTCTTCCGTTTCCGACTAGCCCGGGCTGTGGGCACCCTTTTCATTCCCTTGATTCTACTAACGGATTGTGGTGTGTGCGTCCTTGTCCTCCCAGGTGCAATCACAACCATGCTAGCTGGATCGCTACTTGTAGCAGTGTAGGAGAGCCGGCCATGTCCATTCCCTTTGTTATTTCCTTCACGTATTCCATGTAGATGACTTCTAACTATAGCTTGTTAATTGCTTCATCTAGCTTCGCACTTTGTGCTCGGAGTCTGGCCCCTGTTTCTTCTAACTTACCAAGTTACATTTTTCCATGCAAAATGGCTACCCAGAGCTGTTGAATCCTTTCACTGATGTTGTCACCGGTAGGGTGAGCTATATCTTTGCTAGTTCGTCTGGTCGTAGAGAGACTTCCCTACCTGGTCGCGCAAGCCTTTGTTCCGTGCAGATTCGATTGGATTGATGGTCACCCGATGTGCATCCATACCCTTCGTTGTTGATGAACGACCGCTCGATACCACCTTGGCTGCCGCGCACATCCTCCAATCCATACCTGGAACCACCTCCTACATCTAGGCTTCTTCGCCTCCCCTTCGAGTGCGCGCGGCGCGTCTTCTGACGCACTAGGATGTTCCTGTGGTACACATAAAGTCCCAAGATTGACGAGCTGCCCCTCATTCGTTGTGTCATTCTCTGTTGACTGCTATATTTCCTCTGTGGTTACATGTCACAATGATCGAATCATCATATTACAGTTAAGTGTCGTAACTTTCTACAATCGGTTTTGCCATTTCTCAGTCTCCTCATTGGAATCCACTGTGTAGGTTATATCGTGCTCCCATGAGATTCTTCCATTGTCTGTGGAATGCACCCAATCTTGGTCTTGCGTTGTTATCTGATAGATGCAATCTAGTTTGTTGTCACTTTCCTTATCGCGCATGGGTTCGGTGTAGCGCTCTCCTTCCACCTCTTTAAATTAATGATCCCTTTCATGTCCGTGGCCCAATCAATTCCAAGCAATGCAGGGTAAGGATTATTGTCATCAACAATCTCTATGACTTCGAAGTCGGTTTGTGTACTTATAGCTTCAATGTCCATGGTCACTCCTTACAGTCAGCCCATTGGTAAGATCTTTTGTTGGTTGGCCATTCTTAGTTGAATTGGGGACCATTGTAGCACGGGCTTGGCCATGCATTCCCATGTTTTCTTAGGCAACACGTTCGCATCGAGCCTAACTCTAGGATGACTTGATCTATCTCGTAGTCGCCGATTTGCGTTGTTGTTGGCTTGTATGGACTTGACCCAGGTTCAGAAGAATTATTTAGCCAAACAAATCCCGCAGCTATCGGCCCTTTCAGCAATAGCCCGTGGAGCGCGGACTGAGGTCTCGCCCGAGGTAGCAGGGGGGTGATGGAACCAGGTTTCTGCACCCTTGGGATGTCTAAATGTGGTCAGGAGGGTTCACGCGTTGTTCTGCAGCCTCGCGCTACTCTACGTTCGCATATGTCTGGATCTGGGTTAATTTGTAATATTACTTACTCGCATTACATCAGATCTTCTTAACAGGGTCTTTAAGCAAACATTTAACAGATTTGACCAGTTCACGCACTTAGAATAAACTTAGATTCACATACATTCATAACATAAGCATATGCGCATAGGTCAAATAGTATATTAATCATACAACAAGTCAAATCCATGATAATTCAAATTTAACACAGAATTATAGAGCAACTTATCTTTATTTCCACTTTATCACCAATACATCCAGATCCGCCTTGCGCATTCAACTACAGGGGTTCGCGCACATAGCTCCGGACTCTTCCAGGCCTCTGCACACATAGTTGTAGAGCCGCTACCGACTACTCAATACCCTCAACTCAGACTTACAGACACTTTCAGTCTTTCCTTCTTAGAAACCCATTACACATCAGAACTAAGATTACATACCAAAAAAAGAATTGTCTTCTCCCCATAGAGCCGCACTCTATTTATACCTTCCTATGGTCTGCGGACCGACTTACTTTCTATTATTCTATATTATTTCTTAGGCGGACAACCCTTTGACTTGACCTTTCACATTTCGCGCTTTGCATATTTCGGAGGTTTACAATATTTTTATCCTAATTTCTAGGCTATCAGACCCAAAACTGTTACGCAGGACCTCCTCTACCCAACGGTCCCCCAACACAATCATCGTGCTTGTCCCAAGTCACTCATTGGTGCAACAAGACACGTTGCCTTGGCTTCACGGTTCACCTCCCTCTGAGCGACACTCGTCATGCTTCTGCTTCTTCATTGTCTCCTCCAATGCTTCATCTGGATCATGCTTTGTTGTTTCGACCAATTCTTGCGACCGATACTACTCATTATGCTCTACTCAATTAACACAGAACACCCCCTCATAGGATTTTAGCTTGAGCGGGGGAGCCACATACGGGACCGCCTTGTACCACCGCAGCCACTTCCACCCTTCGTATCTACTCTTCGCACTGTCTTCTATAGCTTGTGTTGCAATTTTGTAAGACCTTTTCTATTGTCCGTGAAATCCCAATCCTCAAGGTACCTCAGAGACAACGTATTAACTGCATTGCTGATAGTGGTCTCCGCCTTTCCATTCTTTCTCTGTTTTGTTGTAGTTCGTCGGCCTGCCCCCGGGCGGGGCAACGACATCCGGACCAATTCTACTTTGTGTCTCCCCTTTTCCGGTACATCCCCTACTGCTAATGCTGCACTCGGCAAGATGCCTGCAGCCGTCAACACCATGTTCCTTAGAGATTCCTGCTTTTCCATTGGCCATATCACCACCCTCGAGCTTACTCCTTGTGCAGAGATAATGAAAAGCTCCATATCGATAACCAATATATGTTTTCCAGAAGTGTAGGTTGTCTGGTGGATGCCCCTCGGTGATTTATAATCGATTCAAATTTCAAATTCACTGGTTCCTGCTTGTTCTAGCATCCTCGTGTAAAATTTGTGGCAGCTCGTTCCATACCTGGGTCATACTCCTTCTCTTAATTTCCCGTCGCCCGCTCCCTTTTGCCATAATGCAGATATCCTATCATCAATAGTGACAAGAACAGTCACCTCGCCTCTTAGCAATGCATCAGTTCACTTCTTACCGTGCAACCATGATCTTGGTGATGGGCCAAATCAACGCATATCCTAGCACTCGCGCCTCTTTCTCCCAGACTACTTTACCATCCTACGCTCTCTTTCAATTGGCTGGAGTGGTGAGACTGTCCCTCGAATGGTTAGTCAGGCGTTCGGCCCGCCCGTGTAGAGCTTCAGGCGATTTCCATTCACTCGGCTCAGGAAGGGGTCTCCATTTAGTTTGAAAAGTTGAACCGCACCCCCATCGGTAACTTCTTTAATGACATAGGGTCCCAACCAATGCATCTGGAGTTTGCTAGGGAATTTCTCGAACTTACTGTCGTATAGCAATACTAGATCATTTGCCTTGAAGGTGCACACCTTGATATGGCGATCATGCCATGCTTTTTCGCGTTGTTTCTGTACTTGCTGATGGAATCCAGCCAAAAACCATTCCTTCTCTAGTTCTTCTAACTACGTGAGTCATTCCTCCAAAGCCCTATAGTCGGTCATTCCTGTTATTTCCACGATCCGAAAACTAGGCACAATATATTCCATAGGCATAATGACCTCCTTGCCATAGACTAACCGAAAAGGTGTCTGGCCCGTTAGCTTCTTGCACGTGGTTGGGTATGCCCATAACACAGTAGGGATTCACAAGTCCAAGTCATTTCGCTACACATTACAAACCTTGGTCAATGCGGTCTCCAAGATTTTGTTGAATGCCTCAATTGTCCCATTTGTTTGCAAATGGTATGGCGTACTCTGTTGGTGATATATCTGGAATTCCTTAGTGAGTGTGCTAATCGTTTCATTCAGAAAATGTGTTCCTTGATCGCTCATGAGAATTTTGGGACATCCAAACCTTGTCAGTATGTTCTCGAACAAAAAATTTGCAGTTGTCGCAACCGTGTAGTCCTTAACCGGCTATGCCTCTGCCCATCGGGTCAAATATTCTATCGCAGTGTTGATATAGTGCATGCCCATCTTCCCTCATGGCTCGATAGGTCCTACGAAGTCAATTTCCCACTTCTCAAATGGTTGTAGCATCATCTATGGCTAGAGCGGCATTTCATCTCTCCGTGATGGTTTCCCTGTCTGCTGACATACGTTGCAGGCTCAACAGTATGCTTTCGAATCTTGATGCAGAGTGGGCAACCATAATCCTACACGGAGAATCTTCTGGGCTGTGGCGCGACCTACACAATTTCCACCAGCAACCCCCCCATGTGCTTCGGCCAGGATTTGTCCTCACTCGAACTTCGGGACATACCTTCGTAATATTTTGTCGTTGCCCATTTTGTAGAGGTGTCCTACAATCACGATGAAGTTTGCTACATGTATCACCAATTCCTCCTTTTGCTAAACAGAATATCCATGTGGCGCGGTTCCTGTAGCTAAGAAATGGATTATATCCTCAAAATGGCCATCTGCTATGTGCACCGCATATAGTTGTGCATCCGGGAGTCCGTCCTCTAAATTTGTGGGCTCTTCGCCGGTCTCAATTCGGGACAAGTGATTTGGGCCTACATTTAGACATCCTAGCTTTACGACGACCTCAAATTCATATTCTTGGAATAGCAGCAACCATCTACAAATTTGCCCCCCCAACACATGCTTATTCACTAGGTATTTTAACACAGAGTGATCGGTATACATCTTAAAGTGGCCTCCAAGCAGATAGTGGCAAATTTTTGAAGCGCATATACCATCGCTAATCCTTCTCGCTCGGTAGTGGAGTAATTCTTCTCAGCTTTTGAACCCCGGTGACTTTCGAATGCAATCGGATGGTCAATTCCCTCCGCTCCTAGTTGAGTAAGTACCACCCCCAACGTGATACATGATGCGTCGAAATGCACATGAAATTCGACATCCCATTTCGAAAGGACCAATATAGGGGCGGATGCCATATTTTCCTTAAGCATCTCCAGACTTTTGTTGCATTCCTCATTCCAGCAATAAGTAGCATCCTTCTTCAGAAATTGTTCCATTGGAGTTATGATCTGGGCATAGCTTTTGATGAACTTCCAATAGTAGCCCGTGTGTCCCAATGTGGCACGTAGTTGTTTGACACTTCGCGGTACTTGCAGATTGAGTATGACAACGATCTTTGCCGGATCCACCATCAAGCCTTGCTTATAGACCACATGTCCCAACAGGTTCCCGAATAGTACAAGGAAAGTACACTTTTTTAGGTTTAGCGCAATCTCGTGTCGGTGGCAAGTATCCAACATTAACTGTAAAATCGCTACGTGTTCCTTAACCAGTCCAAACACGGTCCAGTCATCAAGATAGACCTCTTAGAACTTGTGTATAAACTCCTTGAATGTCGCTACCACTATTCGTGAGAATATCACCGGTGTATTCTTCAGTCCAAAGGGAATCACCGTGTACTGAAAGAAACCCCATTCGGTGGCAAATGTTGTTTTACTCCTATCCTCTGGCACTATATTGATCTGGTGGTATCCTGAGAACCCATGTGAAGGAGTAGGCTTCCTGCCCCCCCAAATTTTCCAATACCTCATCTGTGAACGGTGTTGGAAACGGATCATTAACATAGGCATCATTGAGCTTCCTAAGATCCATGCAGATATGAATCTCACCCTTTTGTTTCTTCTCCTGCACAACCATCGGACTTACCTAGTCAGATTCCTCAACTGGCTCAATGATTCCTGTTGCCAACATCTTGTCCATTTCTTCGCAGACCTTTTCTTTATATTTTGTATTTAATCAGTAGGGTTGCTGGTTAACTAGTTTCACGTCTGGCTTCAATGTTATCTTCATCGTTCCCAGGTCTCCTAGGACCCCTTTTAGCTCCGTGATTTTTGTTGGGAATAAATCTCGATATTCCTGAAGCAATTCGATGACCTTCTCCATTGTGGCATTGTCCCAATAGTCCCCAAGCATTGCATACTTCGGCTTCTCTTCTATTCCGATATTGACTTGTCTCATTTTCAACGGTGCCATGATGTTTGGATCTTCGATTTCGAGTCTGTGCACCTCACAACTTCCTTCTGATTCGGGAATATTGACGTTCCGCAGATCGTCCTCATAATCTTCTACCTGGACATTATAGCATTCAAGAGCCTGTCTCAGTTGTCACAACCAGTCAGGCTGCTTAGTTTCTTCTAGTTCCAGTGGTGTCTTGAAAATGGTGGCCTTTACCAGCTGTAACGCGTCGTCCATGGGATCCATCCATTGATCTTCAAAGAAGAATGTCGACAAAAACCCTGCACGCAAGATATCCCATTCACTTGTGTCATGCTGGATCTCTGCTTCAGTATACCAGTTTCTGGGAATGACATCGAGGGTGTGATAAAATAAGTGCACCCATTCTGGTTGAGGTTCCTCTCCATAGGCTTTGATCCATCTGGTAAGGTGCATGCACGGGTCATCACATCCATCGTATTTCTCCATTATATGTAGTTCCGGTTTCCCATATCTGATCTTCATCATGCGCCTATAGTCGTGCCAATCTTCGAAAGTCCCTTCATGTGTGCCCCAACATCGCGCAAGTGTCGCATGCAACGCCCATCTCAACGCATCAAACCGTTGGTGCTTTGTACTGCGATTTCAAATTTGGTCAGGAATTCAACTATTATTGTCAACCCATCATACGTCGACAATTCATGATCCTGGGCCCTTACACAGTACATAGATTTAGTCACCATATTGCAGTGTAGCGTGGTCACTCCATTCAACCTGTTGTGGTACCGCTCGTCTTCTTCATTTGAATCAGTGGTGCAAGACTCTGCATAGCCTCGTGATATTCTTCTGCCCTCCATTGTCTTGACCCATTCTTGCCTTTGTGCAGCCATTCTATAGATACCATCTAATTCATCGTCACTTTCTTTGTTGCGCATGGGTTCAATATGGCATGGTCCTTCAACCAGATCTAGCGGAACGACTACGCAGAGCGACTTTGTTTAAAATATCATTGTTGGCTTATTTAAATTAATAACCCCATTCATGTTAGTGGCCCAGTCTATTACTAACAATGTAGGATAAGGTGTACTTTCATCCATGATTCCAATCACTTCAAAGTCCGTCCGACTACTTGCATTGTCAATATCTACCATAATTCCTTGCATCCTTCCCATGGGTAGGACCTTTTGTTGGTTTGCAATCTGCAATTGGATAGGGGACCATTTTAGTGTAGGCTTCCCATGCGTTCCCAAGTATGTTTAGGCAGTACGTTGGCATCTGAGCCCAGATCCAGAATGACCTAATCCATCTCATAATCACCAATCTGTGTTGTTATTCGCATTTCCCTTCTGGTCCACGATGCATGTCTTCCCAACTTTCAAACTACGCGAGGTTCACTCCATCCTGCGCATCTATTTATCAATTCCTGTAAGCCTTTAACCACCCTGTTGTCAAGAAGCAACTTTATACATGTCTCTAAAAAGGTAGTTATCATCAAGGGATCCCTGCATGGCTCAGGCTGATCCCTACTACCTGGGATAGAGACCTCTGCGAAGCTCTCCCTAGCTTCCATATATGTCTCCTTACTAGCCCCTACATCTTCCTTACTTAAGTTCCTTCTTTTCGCTCCCATGGTCGTGCCACTTCTCAGTACCATGTTTACTTTTGGATCTTCCTCGTGAGGTTCAGACGTCATCATCTGCACGTTCTGGGTCGTTGTTGGTTGCGCTACCCTTTTTTCACGAATCTGTGCTATCAGCGTAGGGCAATCTATCAGCTCATGATCGAATTGCTCACAATAAATACATGAAATTATAGTTGGGTTGGTACAATCCCGCGCGTAATGTACTAGACCTCTGCAGTTGTAATAGATTAGCTGCCTGTGACCCCTTCTTGGCCCCATTCTGCCCCGTCCTCGTCCACGGCCCTGGAACCCACCGCGCGGGATTACTGCGGCTAGATCTTGACTTCGTGCCTTAGTCTGCATTCTATAAGTAGGTGACTTGTCCATTAATAGTTGGTAGCTACGACAGTCTCTTTCCTCATGGCCCACCAATTTACAAAAGTTGCAAAATAGCTGCTGGGGGTCTGGTTGTATTTGGCAGTAGATGACAGTTATCAGTGTTGTGTTTTCCTCCCACCTAACAGATTGCGCACCAGAGAAGGGTTATTGTGCTTGGCCCTACCTACGCTTCTGGTCATAATGGTGTTGGTCCCCCCGTTGCCACATAATTCACTGAGATCAGGCAGTGATCTTTATCGTGCCCTTGGCTCCTGCACTTTATACCCCATACTTCCTCCCGGACTTCTAGTTGCAGTGCCTATTCTTTTTTTAACTTCTTTATTTATAAACACAAATTTTGGATCTACGCTTGGATTTGTTGAACTGCCAACCTTGGGTCTTGTAACAGAGTTTCGTGCAACCTCATCGTTGTCTCTAATGCCTCAGCCTGGGTTGAGATCTTATATTGCGACAAAGTCCTCCTCAGATGTGGTGTTAAGGATGCCATAAACCAAGCACAGTGTTGCTTATCCGTCAATGTCATGTTAGCCTCACGAATAGTTCTTTTCAGTCTTTGGTCCAAATCCCATGGGGTTTCACCAGGAATCATCACGATCTATTTGAACCCTATGATCGATTGTGTTTCTGAATTTTGCTGACTAAACTCTTTCTTTAGTCCGGTCTGGATTTATGTTGTCCCCACAGTTGGGTGATCGCTTGGGTACTTTATGTACCATGTCAGCGTTTGGTCCTGCAGCGCGCTAATGTAGCCTTTCTGATATTATCATATGCAATTCTATGTGCATTCCATACTGAGGTTAGGAGGAACCAATATTATTCTGGTTCTTCACTTCCTGCTCCTTTGAATAGCAGTAGCTGGATCGCGCTCGTCATTATCAAGTCTGCCACTATACTCTAAACTACTATGGCTCCTGGTCCCTTTGAACCTTCAATTATTTTTCTACAGAGTCCCCTCGTTCCACATCAAACACCCCTTAGGCAGATCCCAGTCCCAGCAACGAAACCATTTGTTGGCTTGTATGGGCCTGACCCAAGTTTGGAAGAATTATTTAGCCAAACAAATTCCGCAGCTACCAGCCCTTTTGGCAAAAGCCCATGGAGCGCGAACTGAGGACTCACTCGAGGTAGCAGGGGAGGGTGCTTGAACCAGGTTTCCGCACCCTTAAGATGTCTAGATGTGGTCTGGAGGGTTCGTGTGTTGTTCTGTAGCCTCGTGCTGCTCTACGTCCGTAGGTCTGGAACCGGGTTAATTCGTAATATTACTTACTCGCATTACATCAGATCTTCTTAACAGGGTCTTTAAGCAAACATTTAACAGATTTGACCAGTTCACGCACTTAGAATAAACTTAGATTCACATACATTCATAACATAAGCATATGCGCATAGGTCAAATAGTATATCAATCATACAACAAGTCAGATCTGCGATAATTCAGATTTAACACAGAATTATACAACAACTTATCTCTATTTCCACTTTATCACCAATACATCCAGATCCGCCCTGCGCACTCAGCTACAGGGGTCCATGCACACAGTTGCGGACTCTTTCAGGCCTCTGTGCACACGGCTGCAGAGCCTCTACCTACTACCCAATACCCTCGACTCAGACTTACAGACACTTTCAATATTTCCTTCTCAGAAATCCATTACACATTAGATCCAAGATTACATACCAAAAAAAGAACTTCCTTCTCCCCATAGAGCCGCGCTCTATTTATACCTTCCTATGGTCCGCGGACTGACTTACTTCCTATTACTCTATATTATTTCTTGGGCGGACAACCCTTTGACTTGACCTTTCACATTTCACGCTCCGCATATTTCAGAGGTTTACAATATTTTTATCCTAATTTCTAGGCTATCAGACCCAAAACTGTTACGCGAGACCTCCGCTACCAAACAACTGTCAGTCTCATTTCTCATCCAGTGCACAGAGCATGTCTTC
The DNA here is from genome assembly GCA_000404065.3 of Pinus taeda. Classification (NCBI taxonomy): domain Eukaryota; kingdom Viridiplantae; phylum Streptophyta; class Pinopsida; order Pinales; family Pinaceae; genus Pinus; species Pinus taeda. The sequence continues at coordinate 168,731 of APFE030793836.1, read as the reverse complement.
CTATTTTCCAGACTACGTGCGGCTCGCCCGATCCAGTGCACCTAGTGATCAACTCCTGTAGTCCTTTAACGGCTTTACTATCATGTAGCAGCTTCATGCAGGTTTCGAGAAAGGTAGTAATCATGGAGGGGTCCAAACCTAGCTCCGTTTGGTTCCTCCTATCCAAAGTAGAGGCTTCCACGAAGCTCGTCTAAGCTTCCTTAGGCATCTTCATCCCTTGTTTCAGCTCAGAGTCAAGTCCCTCTATAGGTACGTCATGCCTCTTCCCGCCTTCTGCAAGCTCTTTTCGCGTTTCACCTCCTATGGTTGCATCATTCCTCAAGACCATATTTATACTGGGGTCCTCTTCACGACATTTTGATTGCATCATCTAGACATTCTGGGTTGGTGTGGGTTGTAACACTCCCTTCTCACTCATTTGGGCAATTAATTTTGGATAGTCTACCATTTCATGATCAAACTTCTCACAATAAGGGCACGAGATCTTGGTTAGATTAGTGCAATCACGAGCGTAGTGCCCTGGCCCTCCACAGTTATAACAGATCAGTTGTCTGTGGCCCCACCCGAGCCCCATTCCTCTTCCTCGCCTGTGTCCTTGAAATCCTCCTCGCACTTCAGTCTGCATTCGGTAAGATGGGGCTCATACCATCATTAAGTCATCACTTCGACACGTTCGCTCATCATGTCCTATTGATCGACAAAAGTTGCAATACAGCTGCTACGGGGTTTGGGTATACTTTTGTAATAGGTGGCAGTTATCTGTTGCGTGTTTTCCACCCACTTGAAAAATCACGCACCAGAGTGCAGGTGCAGCACTTAGTCCTGCTTGTACCTCCAGTTTTAATGGCATCGAGCCTCCCCCTGCCAAATAGTTCGCGAATACATGGCAGTGGTCCTTATCGTGCTCTTGGCTCTTGCATTTAATACAGCGTACCTCCGCACATGCCTCTGATCGGGGCACCCTTTCTTTCTTCAAGTTTTGTATTTCTAAACTCAGGTTTTGAAGTTGCCAGTGGATTTGCTGAAATCCCAACCCTGGATCCGGTATTGGGGTTTCGTGCAACCTCATTGCTGTCTCCAGTGCCTCAGCTTGGGTAGAGATCTTTTGTTGTGATAGTGCCATCCTCAGATGTGGTGTCAATGATGCCACAAACCACGCGCAGTGTTGCACATCTGTCAAGGTCATGTTAGCTTCGCCAATGGTGGTTTTTAACCTCCGGTCCAGATCGCATGGAGTTTCACCAGGCAACATTACGATCTCCTTGAACCCAATAACTGACTGGGTTTCTAATTTTGGGCAGCCAAAATCTTTGTTTAGCGCACCTAGATCGTTTTTATTCCCTCATTTGGATGATCGTTCGAGTATTTTATGTACCACATCAGTGTGTGGTCTTGCAGTGCACTAACTAGGGTGGCCTTCTTGATGTTTTCATCTGTTATGCCTTGGGCATCCCATATAGACCTTATCACAAACTAGAATAATCTTGGTTCCTCATTCCCTATACCCTTAAATATTGGCAGCTTGATTGCACTCGCCATCCAAACCTTTGGTGGTGGTGGGGTTGGAGGTGGGGTAGGGGTTGGCGTGGATGGATTTGATGTAGGTGATGCGAGGGGTGGTGTGGATGGAGGCGGTATTAGAGGGAAGCACTCCTTGATCAGCTGGACTACACTTCTCGATGAGAACCTTGTGAGCTCCTCCTCGCTTTCCCGTGAAATAGAAGCCAAAGGACTGTTTCCTACCCCTCCCATTCCATGGTAACCTCTTCCGTTCTACGTTACTCCAGACATCAATAAATGTGCATTATTTTTTTTTCACTCAACAGCATCTTAATCCAAGTATTCAATGATTTCATATACCTACCCTGAGGTCCTTCAAGAAACCGCCTTTCTACTTCACTACAGCTCACAGTTGTATCTATCGCGAACTCAGTGATAAATCCTCCTATCACCCATTCCAGGCAATGATCTACAATGCATAGGATTTTATCTTCGGAGGATTCTAGCCTGCGCACTAGTTCCAAAGTCCACACAATAGGCTGATCTAATCTGCACCTTCCCACACTATCAGCTAACCTTGTGATCCACTCATACAGCTCTACCAGAAATGTCGCGAAGAAGACTTTGTGAATATCTGTGTATATATAGAGGTCCAACTAATCTTCCTCTAATATCTATGGATTTCTATTTTCCTAAACTGCGAACTCGTGGAGTTTCAAATCCCACCACTCTTTAATCTCTTTCTTTATAGGGTTCAAGTGTTCCAACATCAAACACCCCTTAGGTAGATCCCAGTCCCAGCAACGGAACCATTTGTTGGCTTATATGGGCCTGACCCAGGTTCGGAAGAATTATTTAGCCAAACAAATCCCGCAGCTACCGGCCCTTTCGACAACAGCCTGTGGAGCGCAGACTGAGTTCTCACCCGAGGTAGTAGGGGAGGGTGCTGGAACTAGGTTTCCGCACCCTTGGGATGTCTAGATGTGGTTTGGAGGGTTTGTGCACTGTTCTGCAGCCTCGCATTGCACTACTTCCACGTAGATTCAGATCCAGGTTAATTTGTAGTATTAAATCAGATCTTCTTAGCAGGGTCTTTAAGAAAACATTTAATAGATTTAACTAGTTCGCACACTTAGAATAAACTTAGATTCACATACATTCATAACATAAGCATATGCGCATAGATCAAACAGTTATATTAATCATACAAAAATTCAGATCCGCGATAATTTAGATTTAACACAGAATTATAGAAGCAACTTATCTTCATTTCCACTTTATCACCAATACATCCAGATCCACCCTATGCACTCAGCTGTAGGGGTCCGTGCACACAACTACGGACTCTTCCAGGCCTCTGTGTAGACAACTACAGAGCCTCTACCTACTACCCAATACCCTTGACTCGGACTTACAGACGCTTTCAGACTTTCCTTCTCAAAAACCCATTACATGTCAGATGCAAGATTACCTTCCAAAACCTAAGCTACCTCTACCCATAGAGCCTCACTCTATTTATACCTTTCCATGGACCACGATCCATGGGTGAGCTCACTCATTTACATTTCTTCACATTGTTTTTGGTCGAACTAGCTCTTTGACTCAACTTATTACAACTCACGCTTTGTGCATCCTGCAGAGTCTTTACCCTATCTTTACCCAAAATTTCGGCTTTGTGCCCCATGACCGTTGTGCGGGGCTTTTGCTACTCAACAGAGAGGTTGCAGGGGCCTAATAAGAAAATCAAGGCTATGAGGTATGGTCCCTTTGAGATACTAGAAAATGTGGGTGATAATGCCTATCGACTTAGTTTACCACCATATATGCGCATTTACTCTGTTTTGAATGTAGAGAATTTGAAATTCTATGAGCCTTCCATGCTAGATCAGAAAGAGGAACATGTCCTACCTTCTTTGGAGGATTTGGTACTAGATGCTCAGGCAGAGTTAACAAAAGATACAATTTTGCAGAAGAGGTCAAAAACTACAAGATAGGGGTAGCATGACCTTCTAAGGTAGATTGGGTTGAAGGGATAGCTTCCAAGAAAATCTAAATGGTACACTAGAGAGAAGGTGGAGGAAAAAATTCCTCACCTCATTTAGTAGAAGCTTTTGGGGACCAAAGTCCTCCAAAATGGAGGAGGTGTGATCCATATTGGATCATTATATTGTTTCTCATCCATATCGATGCATTCAGAGTGGAAAAAGTCCATGAGTCAGCTCAAAGGACCATTTTTACCAAAGGGACCCAAATTGGTGATGTTGGGCATGGAATCCCACCACTGCATGTTTTGGGGCTCAAAGCCCAAGTTTTGATCAAAGGTTTTGTAAGACTCCGCGAATTGTGGGCACAGACAGTGAAGTATAGGATGAGTCATAGGGTTGTCTGCCCTGAAGTATTGTAATGTAATGTAAAGTCATGTCGGCCTACGCATGGTCTGTGGACCATGGGATTATATAAATAGAGAGAGGCTCTAAGTGTAACATGAGCTAATGGGAGAGAAGAATAGAAATGATTCGAGCATAGAGTAAGAGTCTAAGTGTATTGGGTCGTAGTTGTAGGAAGAGGCTCTACAACTAAGTGTGCAGAGGCCTAGTAGAGTCCGCAGCTGAGTGTGTGGACCCCTGCAGCTGAGTGTGCAGGCGGTGTCGAGTCTATAATCTAGATCGAAGAATAATAAAGAGAAGTTGATTCCTATTTCTATGTATCTATTGTGCATTGCCTTCTTTATATTTATACTATTTTATTTATCGCATGCATTGATATGATTGTTGAATATGTTGTAATAATCATTAAGCCTTACATAAACAAGTTAAGTAATCAGGTAATAACAGATTAAATAGCAAGGAATTGGGGTATTATATGGGTTGCGCCCCAAGTAGGGTTGCATGGAAGCAGCATCGCAAGCTGCGAAGGAATAGCAAGTGTGCGTAGCAACGTGCATGTAGGGTTAAACCATGGATCTCAAGTAGCTCATCAGACATCCCTAGGGTGTGGAAACCTAGTTCTAGCACCCTCCCATACTACTTCGGGTGATACCTCAGTCTGTGCTCCACGGACTGTTGCCGAAAGGGCTAGTAGTACCAAGATTTGCTTGTCTAAATCACCTCTAAACATGGGTCAGGACCATACAAGCCAACAAATGGTTCCATTGTCGAGAATGGGATCTGCACAAGGGATGTCTAATGTCATGCCACTAGAATCCAACAAAGAAAGAAATTGAAGAGTGGTTGGAGAAGAAGATTTACAAGTTCTTGATGCAAGAAAACAGAGCTCCGCGAGTATCTGAGCAGTGGTTGGAGCACTACTTGCATACAGAAATCCACGAGATTTTCTTTGCATCCTTTCCTTCTGAGTTGTATGAGTGGATCGCGAAGTTAACAATCAACTAGGGAAGGTGTGGGCTTGACAAACCAATAGTGTGGACTCCGGAATTAATGTGCAGACTAGAAGCATCAAGATATAAGATCACGCAAGCTACGAACCATTGGCTCGACCAGATAATAAGAGGATTTATCACTGCGTTTTCAGTAGACACGACTGTCAGCTACAATGAGGCAGAGTGACGTTTCCTCAAGGGACTGTGAGGTAAGTATATTACATATTTGAACACTTGGATTAAGATGCTATTGTGTGAAAAGCTGGTTATGTGAATAAATAAATGTTTGGGACTACGTAGAGCGGGAAGATCTACAGAAGTAGAAGTAGTGAAGATTGGAAACCAATCCCTTAATTTCACCCTCACAGGAAAGCGAGGAAGAGCTCGTGAAGGTTTCTCTAAGAAGCATGGTCAGTCTGATATGATAGCGAATTCCACATTTACCACCTCCACCCACACCGCTACTCGTCTCACCCTCCTCACCTCCATCTCCACCCACCCCACCTCTGCCACCACCACAGTTCAGTATGGCGAGTGCGATCAAACTACTGCTATTCAAAGGAGTGGGGAATGAATATCCGAACCAATTTTGGTTCATGGTAAGAGCATTATGGGAAGCAAAAGGCATCGTGGATGACAATATTAAGAAGGCTACACTGGTGAGTGCACTACAGGATCATGCATTAACATGGTATATCAAGCTTTCTAATGACCACCCAAACGCAGGAATCACAGAGATCCAAGCCATTTTGAACAGGGAATTTAGTAGGCAAAATTCAAAAACCCAATCAAGCATTGGATTTAAGGAAATTGCGATGCTCCCTGGGGAGACCCACTGGGATCTGGACCAAAGGCTAAAAAGTATGATTCGTGAAGCCAATATGATGTTGACAGATGGATAGCATCGCACATGGTTTGTAGTATCTCTGACACCGCACTTAAGGATGATGTTGTCACAGCAAAAACTCTTTACCCGGGCCAAAGTGTTGGAGATGGAAATGATATTACATGAGACCCCTATCCACATGCAACTGCAAAATCTGTGTCTAGAAATGCAAAGTTTGAAACAGGACAGGATACCTCGGCTGGAGGCACTCGAGGAAGTATGGTGCATAAAACACAAAGGCCAAGGGCATGACAAGGACCATTTTCCAGTGCTCGCGAACTACTTGGCAGGATGAGGTTCGATGCCATTGAGACCAGAGGCACATCCAGGGCCGAGTGTGGCATCTGCATTATGGTGTGCAATCTGTCAGATAGGAGGAAAACACACTACGGATAATTGTCATATGTTGCATAAGTATACGCAGACGTCCCAACAATTGTTTTGTAATTTTTGCAGGTCGGTAGGCCATAAAAAATGCACCTGCCAAAGCTACGAACTAATGATGGATCGAAATATTGCCTACAGGGTGCAGACCGAAATGCAAGCCCTTGACCCAAATGCAGCGATGGCGCGCGCTGGATTTCATGGGCGCAGTCGAGGTCGAGGTGAGATGGGACTAGGAAGGGGTCACAGACAACTAATTTGTTACAATTGCCGAGGGCCAGGGCACTATGCCCGCGATTATACAAACCCAAAAAGGATATCATGCTTGTATTGTACTCAGTTTGATCATGAGGCAGAAGACTACCCTTCGCTGATAGCGAGGATGCACGAAAAAGGGGTACTTTAGCCCCTTTCGACTCAAATTTACAAATGATGAGGTCTGAGCCACGTGAGGAAGACCCAAATGTAAACATGATGCTTAGGAGCAGTATGACCATGGAGTCGTAAATGAAGAATCGCAAAATGATCTTTGACAAAAAGTCACTATGCGTAGTAGTACCGCTAGATCCAGCTGAAGAAGCGTGATACACTAAACCAGTGTGTGATGATGATAGTGATGATGATCTCAATTTTATTTACAAGAGAACTGCGCAAGAACAGGATTGGGTGAATCTAACTACAGATGGAAGAATTTCGTGGGAGCGCAAAAGCTCCTGCACTTCAGATTCAAACAAAGAAGTAGAGCGATGGCAGAATCCGCTACATGAAGTAACAACACTTAATTGAAACATGATGGTTAGATCACTGCATTGCGTGAAAATAGAGGCAAGGGAGATGCTGACATATGATGGATTGTCAGCGGTGGATGAGCTTCTCAGAAAATTTGAAAGCGCATTACCAAAACAACAACAATTCTATGCGCTGAAGTGGGCACTGTGCGCAACACTCGCATGATGGTGGGGTATGCATCAAGGAAATTTTGAGGACTGGCGCAGATGCAAAAGGATGATGCACCTACGTTTCGAAAAACCTCAGCTCCAAATGAAAGCCAATCAGCAGGGGTAGAACAACTTGTGCGCCCACCTTTCCCGATGGGTATAGACATATGTTGTACAACCCACACAAGCGTACACCACCCCTAGAATAGAGAATTGGAACAAACCGCAACAACATGAAAAGCGATGTGCGCTAACAATTATCCACAACGAAGCATTCGATAGGGTGTGCGGAGTACTGAACAAGGTTCACCATGCGAGACAAACTGATTGGAACCTGCGTGTGCCAACCGTTCAATGGGCCTATAGGACCATGTGCAAAACCCTAAGCACGAAGATGATTCCAAAGGTACGGAACAGAGTAGAAACCATAATTTTTGAAGAGAATACAAAAAGGAATCTGCACATAATGGCTCCTCTAGTTGTGACAGTGCACAATGACCAGGACGAAGAAGTCACATAGCCACGCGAGGTCGAACATATTAGAATTCAAGAAGCCATTCGGTCAGGGAACCTTAGACTTTGCGAAATTGAATAGGATCATATACGATTGAGGAAGAAAAGCATTTTGATGGATGTTGAGATCAAGAGGATGGAAGACAAGATCAAGCAAGCATGTCTTGTCGATAAATCAAGGATGACAAGGCCAGATCCGGATGATCATACCACTGCATTAGAATATTTTCACGAGAGAATTTATGGCTCTACTACCATGGCTACGATCGCATCTCACCAAACACAGTAACCAGGGGATTGCACCACATACAATAGAACGCACGGTACCTGCTATCGTGAAGGCAATTGAGGAGTTCCGAAAACTATATGAAAGGCGAGTTGAAGTCTTGGACAGGTGGTACGACCACCTGACTAGCCATAGGGAGCACAGTCTCAGTGCTCCAGGCAGTTAAAAGAGAGAGCGAAACTATAAAAGAGTCTATTTGGGAGCTGCGCGATAAGGGAGATGCACGTAGAATCAACATGTCCCAAGGTTCACGCCTGCACATGGGGGGCTGCGCTGCTGTGCAGGTAGGATGGGAAGTGATCGTTGGTGTTGTTAGTATCAGTCTTTCCAGCCTTCCTCCAGTGATCAAATATGGTCTTACAAAGTGATTTTGAAGTGTCAAGGTCAAATTTTGTCATTTCAAAGAGTTTTCAAGCAAAATTTGGTCAAGGTCTAGG
>APFE030793836.1:131380-153388 GCA_000404065.3 Pinus taeda | reverse complement strand
AGTGTAGGAATTTACAGGGTAAGTTCCTCAGACAGAACACCAAAAGGACACCACTCACTAACAGATCACAGATCAATACACCAGTATTTTGACGTGGTTAAAACCCTCAGACAGGGAAACAGTCCACGGCATGCGCCAACATGGCTACTACAGGCAATTTATTAATAAAAGAATGAAAATTTACATAAGCTTCTCTCATGCACGGATTACCCGAACAATGACCCTCCATGCGCTTTAAATAGAACTCATGGACCAATCGGGTGTCAAGCCGCGGATCAAGTGTCGGTAATACCGAGGAGAGAGCGAACCGTCGGATCACTACATATCCTGACCGTCGGATTGTAAGTTACAAAATGTACAACGGTAAAGAAACACACTTTACCTAACTCTATACTAGACCAAGTTGAACTTAACTATTTCCTATGTGTCGGAATATCCTAACACTCACAACCTTCTCCTCTACCCTCCAAGCCTCCTATTTCCTTGCGCAGGTTTTCCTGGGGTCCAATGCTTCCACTTTTGTGAATTCCCACCTCACACTGCTTACTTGGCTAAGAAATAACTGCACAAACCTGAAGGAGATAATTCCTTCTGCATGGATGAGTTTCCTATATAGGAAAATTCCTCCAACTGATAGTACACTGTCCCTTCCTTTAATCTCAACTTGGTCTCTAACTGAATTGACATGCATGAGTTATTTATGAGAGAATATTCAGTTATCTGAAGTGCAGCAGTTACATGCATGCATGCATTAACTAACTGAACTCACAATTAATCCACAAATTGTTGGAACTAATCTAACTGGACTTGACTCAATTAACTGAACCAACTAATTACAACTCAATATTACAACTCATCCTTATCTCTTTAACTAAGGGATAAATTCCTCAATTAATGGGATAACTATTGCATGTCCCCACATAGACTTCATGTTTGATATTCTACAATTAATTAACTTAAGATGAATTAATTAATTATTTTACAAACAGCTGCTAAGATCAAATTTGAATTTTACTTCTCAATTTTAGTTTAGGGACTAACTAAAATTGGAATCTAACTCGAAATGCTATTTATAGCAATGCTATTTTTAACACTTCCATTTTTCATTCCTTGTTGCTATGTCCAACACTGGTACCCAAACTTCTATTTATAGCAGTGTTATTTTTAGCATTTCTTGTTGCTATTTTCAACAATTTCACCTACTTATCTGTGGGTGGTTTGTGGCTATATTTGACCAAGAGAAGGATGTTCCAAAGATCATGGACAATTATTGGTTGTGTATGCTCCAAAAGATCATGGTCAAGTTTAGTTCTTCAACGTTTGCGTTTGGATTTTGACCCAACAAGGGAGCCTGTAATAGCCTGGGTGAAAATTCCATGTAATAAATGTTAAAAAAATAAACCACAGATGACTAGGACACTTATTCCAAGTTGAATGTTGGGCAAGACATCCTAGGGGGTGTTCATTTGGTTGTTTGTGGCTAAGGAAATTGGCAAAGGCAATGACTAAGGCATTAAAAGGCATTTTGGCACATTTATTTATGGAAATAATGGAAATTAGGAGAAAATGGAGATGAAAGGTCACAGGTTGCATGTGATGAGGAAAATGAAGGAAAATAATGGAAAATAGAGGCCTCATCTATAAAAAGGCTTCTGAGGATCAATTGGTTACCTTTTGTCAGTTCAATTTTGGAGCTCTCTCATTATTCTCTCTCTCTCTCTCATACTCTTGGTTACTTAGAGTTTTCTCGGAGCACTCTTGGAGGGTGTGGCATACATGGATTCTTGGAGAAATAAGGCAAAGGAAGAGTAGGAAAGCACTATAAGGCATCAACATCAGAAACTATATCTATTTTCTTGCAGGTACTGAGTTGCATGTATGATTTCTTTAGTAGTTTTGGCATACATGGCACATGCATGTGGTTTATTGGTTGTGATTTGTCATTGGCATGGGGGATTGCCTAGCCTTTCCATTTCCTAGGTATCCATGGTGATTGTGGGTTTGCTTTCATTTCTTGTTTTTGGTTGGTTCTCATGTTTCCTTAGCTTGGGTTGAATTATTAGTCTTGGAATCCCTGGTTGAACAAACGCTCTAGAAGCCCTGTAATAGCTTGGGTTGAGTTACTAGTCCTAGAAGCCTTGGTTTGACAAACGCTTTGGAAGCCCTTGGTGGGTTGAGTTACTAATCCTGGAAGCCTTGGTTGGAAAAATGCTCTGAAAGTCCTAGAAGGCTTGGATGGAGACCAATTTGATGATGGTTTTGTGATGTCCAACCATGAGGTGGAATCACTATTTTATGGGTTGAGGTGTATGGCCTCTGGAAGCCCTAGATGAGTTTTGATTGATGTGTTCTATGAGATCCCACATTCATGCTTGGAATATGGCACGGGGGTGAAGGGATGAAGAGAGATTTGGCTCAACCATTCTATGGTCAGGTGGAACGTGGTAGTCCCATCTCCAATTGGTTCATTGCATTCATTAATGAGAAATTCGTTCCCTTGATTTTCATATGTAAAGGTACTAATGTATTTATGGATTTGATGGTTGATATGTTTATTGTATTTCTGTTCCTATTATGCTGGTTATATGCACATTTTATGACATCAGTTATGTATGGATCTTAGCATGTTTTTACTTGCATGTGAATGGATAATGTGTCTACGACATAATAGATGATAAGGAAACTAATGGCATGGGGGAACAACGATTCATAGTGATTCATACATAAGTATGAGATCCATACACTTAATTATGTTATTTACACCTTCAGGTTACGTGTCGATGATATGTTTCACAAAATGCTTGTCATGGCTAGTAGGGATCCAATCAAGGTCTTGAATAAGTATTTTCTTTAGTACTTTCACTTCCATGCTACTTTACTGATTTGAAGAGATCGACCAGTTCTGGGCAGTGTCCTAGGCTTTGAGCCTAAGAAAGTGACTTAAATCCCGGGGTTGCTGGCACAACACTAACAATTTTAGTCCACAGTCGCTGGCAGGTAGGCCTGTGAGAGTGACTTTAGGTTGTTGGTCACTCCCTTGCCCATAGCATGAGAGTGACCATGGCCCAAGATCAGTATGCATAAGCAATGCCAAGCCAATTAAAAATACGCATAATTGCATGTAGTCGTATATACTCGATTAGTTATTGTAATCAACCTACAAGACTAATATATGTAGTCATAATATTCAAAAATGTAACCTAGCATACAAGGATGTATGTAGGTATCATGAAATTAACATGTAAGCGACATATAATCCATACAAATTCAGTCACATACTCATTTCAAATACGCTTCATGAAATCAAAAAAAAATTCTCCATGATAACCATACTACAACCCTAATCTGGCATCAAGAAACTGCAATAAGTATATAAGTGGAAGAGACACACATGAAATTGACATGCATGCATGACCAACACATATCCCATCCAGTCCAAGGGGTGAACCATGCTCCAATACCACTCTGTAACACCCTCCTCCCACATCTACCCAAGCAAACGACCATCTGGGGTAAGCACGCAACAAGAGGCCACTATGATATGATTCGAACTCCTAATTCACATTAAGGAAGTGGAACCGATGTGAACACACCATACAAACATCCAAAATCATCAACAGAACCCTCATAAGACAAGTCAACCACTCAGACATCCTATCCCTGGGTTCCACTGGGTTGCATGTGGCAATGTGTACAATGGAATAATGGTTGTTGTCATGCATGAGGTCATAGCATGCATTGTTAATATGGCCTTGCATTGATGATTGGATACTAGTTAGAGTGATGTTTATATGTTGATACATTTATTGGTGTGCGTCTATATGTTGTTATGATTATATTATACATGTATCATGCTGATTTGGTAATCTTGCAGACAAGGTATCCTCCCCAAATTATGCTAAGGTACATGAATTATGGTGATTGGTTTGTCTGAAATACTATGCCTTGCAGGAAGAAATATCAAATGGATTACAAGATGGTTGACTATAGAGACTCTCCCTATGAATCCGAAGAGAAGTATGGTGTTTGGAACCCCTTTGAATTGCCGGTTACGTTGAGAAGTTTAAAGGAGGAGATAAGGAGTTGTAAGGCAGATAATGACAGAATCATATAGTCACATGAAAAGTTGGCAGAGTTGAATGCAGTAATACTTTAGAGCTTGTCAGATTTGTAACGACAAGGACCACTATAGATCAGTCATGAGTAGGAAGAAAAAAATAATGGGGCATACAGTAGTAAATCGCATGGCAGTCACCGATTATATAGAGAGGACACAATCTGAGATGGTAGAATGTTGGACACTCCGAAGAGGAGAAGGGATAAACACATGTATGACTCTAGTTCTGATTCAGATAAGCACTATGATCATCATTGGTATCATCCTTACAGGAGGAGTGATAGGGGGTATTTTGTGGATGAATTTAAGAAAGAGAAGACACCTAATTTTGATGGAGAGATAAAGATATCACAAGATGTAGAGGCATGGCTACTTGGCATGAAGAAATTCTTCAGGTTGCAAGACTACTCAAAGAACATGAAAGCTAGAGTGGCTACTTTAGTCTTAAAGGTAAAGAAGATATTTGGTAGGAAGATGTGAAGAATGTCAGTGATATAGATGAGGAAGTAACGACTTGGAGTGAATTTGAGTGTTCATTCAAGAAGACGTATATGTCGGAGAGATACTTCGATGATAGGGAAAAAGAGTTTTATGAACTAAAGATGGGATCCATGGCAGATGATGCATACACCAGTAAGTTCTTGGAGCTGTTGAGGTATGTACCTTACCTCAAGGAGGAGAACACTAAGATTCAGAGATTCATTAGTGGATTACCAATTTCATTCAAATATAGGATTGAGTTCGATGAACCTAGATCATTGGAGGAGGCCATTCGAAAGCTAAAGCATTGCTATGAGCAATCGAAGTGCAGAACTGATACTAAGCCAGACTGGAGAGGTAATAAAAATAACAAAGGAAAATGGGATAAAATGTGAGCAAGGTCGTAGGGTACAGATAACAAGGAGAATGTTGCACCACCTAAGAAGTTCAATGTAGCAGATAGAGGATAGGGACATCGAGCTTAAGAGAAGAACAAGGATGGAAGCCCATAGAGTGTTGGACTTGTGGCAAAGACCATCGCGGGAGAGATTTCCCATAGAATCAGGGTGGTAGATCCTAGATATACAGTGCACAAGAGGCACAGACTGTTGGAGAAGTTGGCTAGAGTATTCCTTGTATCTATGCAGTTGTGGACAATAGGCAGGAAAAACATCATACATATATCATTGAGATGGACGGTAAGCTTTGTGATAAAGTTATTTCTATTTTGATCGACCCTAGATCTAATTATATCTATCTTCATCCTGACTTGGTGGATAAGTGTGGTTTGAGTAAGGAATTGAATGCAAAGTCTTGGTTAGTGCAATTGGCTACAGGTATGAAGAAGCGAGTTCATCATTGGGTAAGAGCTTGTGCATTTGACTTAAATGGTATGCCTACAACAAAACATTTAAATGTATTACCGTTGGGTTCATACAATATGTTATTGGGCATGTATTGGTTGTAAATACTTAAAACCAAGGTTGAATGCTATGACAAATCCATTGAATGTGTTGATGACAATGGAGAACCAAGAGTCTTGCAGGGTAAGAAGAAAGCCACATCAGTTAGGATGGTGACAACTATTCAAGCAAAGCGCAACTGTAGTAAAGGGTGCAAGCTATTTGCAGTACATATTTCTTGTGATAAGTGTAAGGAGGTTGAGGATGCATATGTGTTGAACAAGTACCCAGTTTTACAATAGTTCAGGGATGTATTTCTTGAGGACATCACGTAGTTTCTACCTCATAGGGAGGTATAATTTTCTATTGAGTTAGTGTGAGGGGAAGCTCCAACATCAAAAGAACCTTACAGGATGAGCACACCTGATTTGGTTGAGTTAAAATTGCAGCTTAAGGAAATTTTGGAAAAAGGATACATTAAGTGTATCACCTTGGGGCACACTGGCCTTGTTTGTTAGGAAGAAAGAAGGTACCCTTAGATTATGCATTGATTACAAGAATTTGAATGAAGTGACCATCAAGAACATATATCCTTTGCCGAGGATTTATGACTTGTTCAATCAGTTGAAGGGAGCAACAATGTTCTCGAAGATTGACTTGAGATCAAGATACCATCAGGTAGGCATCAAAGAGGAGGACATTTACAAGACTGCATTCACGACCAAGTATGGGAATTCTGAGTTTTTTGTTGTTCCATTTGGCTTAACTAATGCTCCAGCTACATTCATGTGTTTGATGAATAATGTGTTGCGTCCATATTTGGATAAGTTTTTTATTGTGTTCATTGATGATATACTAGTATATTCTAAGAATGAGGAAGAGCATGTCGAGCATTTAGAAGCAGTGTTGAGGTTATTGAGAGAGCATCAATTATATGCTAAGATCAACAAATTTAGTTTCTTTTAGACCGAGGTACACTACTTAGGACATGTTGTCTCCAAGGAAGTCATTATAGTAGATCCAGAGAAGATAAGGGCCATCATGGAGTGGGTAGCTCCTAATAGCATGGATGAGGTGAGATCTTTCATGGGTTTGGCAGGATACTATAGGAGGTTCATTAGGAATTTATCACAGATTTATTATCTTATCACATCATTGAAGAGGAAAGGTAAGAAGTTCGAATGGACTGAAGAATGTGAGACTATCTTTGAGTAGATTATGCAATTGCTAACACATGCACCGGTTCTACAGATTGTAGATCCGGAAAAAGAGTTTGTAGTATGCACACATGCCTGCAAGAGAGGGCTTGGTGGAGTCCTTATGCAGGATGGACAGGTGGTATGTTATGAGTCCCATAAACTAAACGAACACGAGCAGAACTATCCCACACATGATATCGAGTTGGCAACGATTATACATGAATTAAAGATGTGGAGGCACTATCTTCTTAGCAAGAGATTTGTGCTTATGAGTGATCACACTGGGTTGAGGTATTTGTTTGACCAACTGAATTTGAATGTCAGGTAAGCTATATAGTTCAACGAGTTTGATTTCAAGATCAGGGACATCAAAGGAAAGAAGAACAGAGTGGCAAATTCTCTTAGTAGATGGATACAAGTACATCACTTGGCAGCTATGAGCTCCTATGGGACAAATTTACAGGACAGGATCTTGTGGGTAGGACACCAGGATGTCAGATATATAGAGATTGTGCACAGGTTGTAGTAGGGTACATGTACAAGTACATGTGATAATACAGGTACATGTACATGTGATAATACAGTTACATGTACATGTGGTAATACAGGTACATGTACATGTGATGGCATAGTTACAGGTATAGGTATAGGTAGTAGTGTAGGTACAAGTGATGGAACCGGTATTGGTATATGTATAGGTGTAGGTGCACAAGACTTGGACTATTGTCTTACAACAGATGGATTGGTGAGGTTCCGAGATAGGATACATGTACTAGATAACAATGAGCTCAAGAAGATGATAACGAGGGATTTTCATGCGAAACCATATTCAGGTCACCCAGGTTACTAGAAGACACTCATAGAAATGAAGAGGTAATTACTATTGGCCAAATATGAAGAGGGATGTAGTAGAGTTTGTGGCGAGATGTTTTGATTTTCAGCGAGTGAATGCAAAGTGTAAACATCCAGGTGGAATGCTACAACCAATCACAATTTCGGAGTGGAAATGGGAGGTCATTTCCATGGATTTCATCACAATTTTGCCGAAGATAGTGAAGCAACATGATTCCATCATGGTCATTGTGGACAGGTTAATAAAGGTTGCACATTTTGTCCCGGTAAAGTCTACATTCTCATCTAGTGATGTGGCACAGGTATTCATCTGAGACATGGTTAAACTACATGGTGTTCCTAAGAAGATTGTTTCAAACAAGGATACGAAGCTCATTTACAAGTTTTGGAAGGAGTTATTTGTAGGTTTGGGCATAGAGTTGGCCTTCAACACAACTTATCATCTGCAGATAGATGGACAAACATAAAGGGTCAATAGGATATTTTAGGACATGTTGAGGATGTGTGTGATGCATCAGCAACACAAGTGGGAATATTATCTCCCTTTAGTCGAGTTTGCATACAACAATGGTTATTAGGAGTCACCGAGGATAATTCCTTTTGAGGCATTATATGGGCGGAGTTGTAAAACTCCCATTAGTTGGAGTGATCTAGTTAATAGAGTATTGATTGGACCAGATATGTTGGCAAACATGGAATAGGAGATGCAGGTGATAAAGAAGAATCTCAAGGCAACACAAGATAGGTAGAAGAGTTATGCAAATAGGAACATATTGTTCAAGGAGTTCTCGGTTGGGGAACATGTGTACTTGCACATCAAACCGAAGAAGAGCTCCTTGCAAATTGGCTCATGTGCCAAGCTGGCACCATGGTTTTGTGGACCCTTATGTATCATTGAGAGGAATGGGCTAGTAACCTATCAACTTGAACTTCCTCTGACAATGAAATTCCATAATGTTTTCCATGTCTCATTGCTTAAGAAGTATGTTAAAGATGTTGATCACATGATTGAATGGTCTGTATTACAGGTGGAACCAGATGGAGAATTCCAGCCAGAGCCTCAATGTATATTGCAGAAAAAGGTGCTCATGCTTCAGAACTGAGCAATAGAGCAAGTTAAAGTGCAATGGAAGCACTTTGGGCTTGATGAAGCTACATGGGAGATGGTAGATCAAATGCATGCTATGTATCCTTCCTTGTTTTCTGATTGAGGCAAAACAACTTTGATATGGTGGTTTGATGATTGCTTATTGTGGTTTAGTATTTGCTTATGATGGCTTGGTATATGCTTCATGGTGGTTTAGTATTTTCTTATGTTGGTTTAATATATGCTTTATGGTGATTGATATATGCTTTATGATAGTTGATATATTCTATATGATGTTTTTATATATATTCTTAGATATGATGTTAGTATATGGTTGATATATGTTTTGATATATGATTTGGCATATGTTTGGTGTGTGTATATATATATATATATAGATATTTTGATGATGTTTTTATATGTACACCCATGTATGGATGTAAATACCGTAACGACCTGTGTTATAAAGCTCCTTTATCTGGTATGGGTGTTATGTTATTATGCTATAATGTGGTTATGTTATCATGATGTTATGATGTGATATGCGTTTTTCTTGAGCAAGATTTTCATTGTAAATACCGTAATGAGTTGTGTCATAAACCTCCACTATGCAGTGTGTTGTCACGTTGTCATGACGTTTTTTCTCTTGAGTAGATATTTCATTGTAAATAATACATTGAGCTGTGTTATAAAGCTCCATGAGAAGTATGTCTTATTTCAGCAGGTTGTTGAGGTATATGTGTGATCAAACATCGAGGACGGTGTCCACCAAGGGGGAGGGTTCTTTAACAGCCTTGGTGAAAATTCCATGTAATAAATGTTAAAAACAATAACCATGGATGATTGAGACATTTATTCCAAGTTGAATGTTGTGCTAGACATCCTAGGGGTGTTCATTTGGTTGTTTATGGCTAAGGAAATCGGCAAAGGAAATGGCTAAGGAATTAAAATGCATTTTGGCACATTTATTTATGGAAATAATGGAAATTAGTAGAAAAAGGAGGTGAAAGGTCATAGGTTGCATGTGAGGAGGAAAATGAAGGAAAAGACTGGAAAATGAAGAAAATAGAGGCCTCGTCCATTAAAAGGCTTTTGAGGATCAGTTGGTAACCTTTTTCCAGTTCAGTTTTGGAGGTCACTTGTTATTCTCTCTCTCTATCTCTCTCTCTCATACTCTTGGATACTTAGAGTTTTCTTGGAGCACTCTTGGAGGGTGTGGCATACTTATATTCTTGGATCAAGAAGGCAAAGAAAGAGCAAGAAAGCACGAGAAGGCATAGGCATCAGAAACTACATCATATTTTCTTGCAGGTACTGAGTTGCATGTATGATTTCTTCACTAGTTTTGGTATGCATGTGGTTTCTTGGTTGTGATCTATCGTTGGCATAGGGAATTTCCTAGATCGAAAATGGATTTCCTAGCCTTTCCATTTCCTGAATAGCCATGGTGATTGTGGGTTTACTTTCATTGTTGGTTTTTGGTTGGTTCTCATGTTTCCTTAGCTTGGGTTGAGTTATTAGTCCTGGAAGCCCTGGTTGAACAAACTCTCTGAAAGCCATGTAATAGCTTAGGTTGAGTTACTAGTCCTAGAAGCCCTGGTTGGAAAAATGCTCTAGAAGTCCTTGGTGGGTTGAGTTACTAGTCCTGGAATCCTTGGTTGGACACACGCTCTAAAAGGCCTGTATGAGTTGTGGGTTGAGTTACTAGTTATGGAATACTTGGTTGGACAAACGCTCTGGAAGCTCTGGAAGGCTTAGATGGAGGCCAATCTGATTATGGTTCTGTGATTTCTGACCGTGAGGTCGAATCACTATTTGATGGGTTGAGGTGGATGGCCCCTGGAAGCCCTGGATGAGTTTTGATTGATGTGTTCTATGAGATCCCACATTCATGCTTGGAATATGGCATGGGGGTGAATGGATGAAGATATATCTGGCTCAACCATTCTACAGTCGGGTGGAATGTGGTTGTCCCATCTCTAGTTGGTTCATTGCATTCATTATTTAGAAATCCATTCCTCTTATTTTCATGTGTAAAGGTACTGATGTATTTATGGATATGATGGCTGATATTGTTATTGTATTTATGTTCCTATTATGCTGGTTATATGCACAGTTTATGACAACAGTTATGTATGGATCTTAGCATGTTTTTACTTATATGTGAATGGATAATGTGTCTATGACCTAATAGATGATAAGGAAGAAAATGGCATGAGGGAACAATGGTTCATAACAATTCATAGATAAGAATGAGATCCCTACACTTAATTATGTTATTTACACCTTTAGGTTACATGTCAGTGATATGTTTGATGAAATGCCTGTCATGGATAGTAGGGATCCAGTCAAGTTCTTAAACAAGTATTTGATTTAGTACTTTCACTTCCATGTTACTTTATTGAATTGAGGAGATGGACCAGTTCTAGGCAGTGTCTTGGGCTCTGAGCCTTAGAAAGTGGCTTAAATCCCAAGGTCGTTGGCACACCACTGATAATTTTGGTCCATAGTCGCTGGCAGGCAGGCCTATGAGAGCAACTTTAGGTTTCTGTTCGCTCCCTTGCCCATAGCATGAGGGAGATTATGGCCCAAGAAACCTAAAATAGTAGTGGAACCTAGGGACAGGCTGTCTGAGTGGCTGACTTGTCTTCTGAGGGTTCTATTGATGATGTTGATGTCTGTATGGTGTGTTTCCATCGGTTCCACTTCCTTAATGTCACATAGGAGGTTGAATCATATCATAGTGGCCTCTCATCGTATGTTTACCCCGAATGACCGATTTCTTGGGTAGATGTGAGGAGGGTGTTACCGAGCCAATATCTATGCAAAGGATATGGGAAATATTACCTGCTTTACCTCTGCAATTCTAATCATGGGAGTGTCTAGTAGGCATCATAAACAATCTGGGTCGCTTCATTAGTTTAGAGGAAGATTGTCTCTCAAAATTCGATCACAGGTGCACCTGGATCTAAATTAAGGTGGATATGTGAGAAGGCCTGGTTGGAGAAACTAAATTACCATTTAAAGGAAGGAGTTTGATACACCAAGTTGAATATTGGAAAATCTTGTTCCATTATTTTTTTGCAAGAATGTTAGCCACTTTCTTGCTCAATGTGACAATAATTCTTGGGGGAAATTTTATCCAAAAGAGATATGGGTGCGTAAGCTCTCGACGAAGGTTGAGAACATTGGCAAAAATCCAAGTCAACATGACATTGAGCTTGAGCCTCTAGGAGCCAGAGCCACAAAGGAAGCGGGTGATGAAACTAAGTAGATTTTCCTGGTAAGAGTTCGATAATGCCTTTTCATTATGAGATTTTGGTATCCAACAATGTTTTGTCTTCGAATACGATTTCTCCAAAAGCGAGCAACAATACAAGATCATTGTGAACCTCTACTCTGTGTCCATTAATTAACCCATAAGACCCTTTGGCTTCCAATGATATAGGGATTGCTTCATTGGTGGATCCTAATATTTCTAATATTTCTTCTTTGGTTTCATGCTCAAAATCTCAGTTTGATAGATCTCCTCCCTCCTCCTCCTGATCTCAGAATCTTGATTTGTCATTCTCTCCTCCTATAGTAGAGGGTTAAAAGACATATGCCCTTTGATTGAGAATCAAATCATGCTTGAACACGTCATGTAGAGGTGGCATGGAATAAGATTCATCACATACAGACCATACAAGACACAAATCCAACATCTCTAATGCTTAGTAGAAAGTGAGGGAAGATATCAGACAAAGAAAGAAAAACACCAATACCGATTTCCTTAGAGAAAAGACAATCCCACATGGGATGTCTCAATGATCATACTTTCTTTAAACATTTAGGTTTTTTTGGTTCCCTGAAAAATTAGCCCTCAAATGCCTCCTGTGACATATTAATTGAGACATCATCATGTTGCAAGAAACAATCTCCTCAAGATATGAAGCACAATCAATGTTGGAACCTTGGTTGAGAGGATGGTTATTTTATGCCCAAAATGCTTATGGTCTATAAGGAGGCCTCATAATTGGATGGAACCCTCTTTTAAAGATATCTCTTCATCTACTTTTCCTAGAGCATGATTATTGTCGAGATGGAATTGAAGAAGTTTATGTTTTGGAAATTTGTTAATATATGTGAACCATATGGTTAAAGGAAATCCAATTTGGAGAGCATCCAAGACTTTGGTATTTTATCCAGAGCTCCTACTATTCACAGTGGAGATATGAATCTCACAACCACAATTTTCAAAGTATGGGTATCAATCCCAATTTGATCCTCTAAAAACCTTTTTTCATCATTTTTTTTGAATTTGTTAACATGGTGGATTTCAGTTCGATTAACCTTCCCCAACTTGGTGTGATATGAGAGCAGAGGAATACACATTTTAAAAAAGATTAGATATATTCCTAGTGTCTAAATCCATTATGCCCTCTCAGAGGATTCTTAAATATTGGGTTGAGGCGGGGGGTTTATCAAACCATTATCCAATTATACTCATGATTGAAGATTAGGACAATAGGCCCTCGTCTCCTTTTAAATTCAACAAATCTTGGTTGCTAGATGATGATTCCCCAAGCTAGCCAAAGATAATTAGATTCACCTCAAGTATGACATGGATATCCCACATATGAATCAATTATCTAAAAATGTAAAGATTCTCAAAAACAAAATTAAGGTATGGGCTAAGAGTTTAAAAGAAAAGGAGGAAGCCTCGATGATGGAAATTGAATCTAAAATTGATGAATTTTTTTTGAAAAATGTTTGAGGTGTATTCTCTGTAGAGATCCTAGAGTAGTTGAGGACTCTTGAAGTCAAGAAGTGTCATCTCCTGACTCATGAGGAAGAACTATGGAGGGGCACAAAAGCAAATCTTTTTGGATATAGGAGGGTGACTCAAATACAAAACCTTTTCACCAATTTACAAATTTAAGAAGGAATACTAATTCTATTTGTGAATTAGAGGATGGGAATGGGAACATGGAAAATACCTTCATGGAAAAGACAAAGATATGAGTACATCATTTCGAATCCTTTTTCTTAGAGCCTCCTAGTTTCCCTATTCTGGAAACTTTGGAAACACTAAATTTATTTATAAGATTGATTAGACAAGAAATGAATGAAACTCTAACTAGAGAGATAACAAAATAAAAAATATTTGGGGGGTTGTATTCTATGTTGATGGAAAGTGTTCACATTGAAATGGATTCGCAATGGAGATTTATTTTGGTTACTTCGAACTATTGAAGGAAGATATCATTAAGATATTCAAAGAATCACAACCTAGAAGTTGCATGCATGGTGCAACCAATTCCACCTTCATTTGTCTTGTTCTAAAGAAATAAGAAACAGTCTCTTTCATTGATTAAAGACCTATCTCATGCTGAAATTTCATATACATGTTGTTACAAAAATTAGTGCTATAAGGTTAAAGCCAATCTTAAGCACTATTGCTTTGGAAGCACAATTAGGTTTTCGGAAAAACTGTTAGATACATGATGTAGTGGCATTGGCTCAAGAGATTTTGCACTCAATAAAAACAAACAAAACTCCCATCATCACCATGAACATAGAACTATTGAAGGCATATGATAGGGTAAGTTGGACCTTCATTAAACTCTACTCGATCCAATTATGGATGGATATCAAATTCGTAAATTGGATTATGGCATGTATCGTTTCGGTAAATTTCACAATTTTAATAAATGAAAACCCGTCCCATTTATTTAAAGCTTCAAGGGTCCTAAGACAAGGATGCACCTTGTATCCTCTCCATTTTCTCTTAGTGGTAGAAGTTTTAAGTAAGTTAGTCCAAAAAGGAATTGTGTTAGGAATGAAAATCAATTCGGAAAAGACTCTCATTTATCTAAACAACTTATCTATGTCTATGAAGAATTACCTTGCTGGAGTTTTCACCTTCCAGGTTAAATACTTTCAGGAAGGATTTAAATACTTGGGTTTCCACTTGAAACCAAAAGCATATTGAGTTGCAGAATTGATGTGGCTCATTAAAAAATTGAGGCAAGGATTTTAGTTTGGGTCAACAATTTGTTGTCTAGGGGAGGGCGATTGTATTAATCAAATATGTTTTGGAGAGCAATCTTGTAAATTGGTCTTCTATAGTATCCATTCTAATAGGGATTTTATCTAGGATAAGAAAAATTTATTTTAGATTCTTGTGGTTGGGAAGTTGGAACTTTGTACGTGTCTTGCCGGTAAAATGGAAGACGATTACTCAACCCAAGACGATGAGTGGTCGGGGGCTCAAAAACCTTGGCCTTTTCTCCCATTCGTTGGCTGCAAAAAGTCTATGGATACTATTGAACCATTGTTATCTTTGGGGTAAAAATATTAATGATAAGTACTTTGAAGGGAAGTTAGAAATAGAGTGGATATGAAGGTGAAGGAAAATGGTTTCAAATGCATCAACACTGTGGAAAGCATTATCTAGATAATTCCCCATCATAGTGGTTTGGATAACATGGATGATTGGGGATGGAAGAAGTACTATAATTTGCTTGGACTCGTGGGTAGGAGTTGGCGATTCCTGTAGGCTCTTAGACAATCTAATAGAGTCCTTGCATTTAACAAGAATTATTTCCTTGCTTGGATTGGATATGCACCAGATTTGGGTTCCATAAACTAGAAGTTTGCACATAGTATGGCATTGGAAGGTCCAGAGGTGCATGAGTAGAAGGATTGTGGGTTTATTTGTGTCTTCACTACAACAAACACTTGTGATTAGCTTCCTCTTTAGCTCCATTTTTTTCTTCCAATGTATGTTTTAGTGTATTTTTCTCCACCTTTTTGAAAAAATTGTCATTATTTATCGGGATGGCACTATTTTTTGCATTTTTTCGCCAATCACAGCGAGTCATCTCTAAATAATGCCGACGTAAATGCCTAGTGTAAACTCTTCTTTAGCTCATGATGTAGCTTCATGTATACCTTCCTGTGTAACACCCTATTTCACTCCTTGTTATAACATTATTTTTAACATCCACTTTAGGTTCATGCTTAATGCCCTATTTTTCTCCTCGTTATCATTGGAGGAAATTTCAACCTAAAAATGCCCATAAAATTTTCATGTACATAATATGTAAAGCAATCAAATTTATTTAAATTTAAAAAGACGTACATGTAAATATTTTGGGGGATATATATATATATATATATATATATATATATATTATAATTGCATTTTTGGATTATCTCTTTATAGGTTTACTCAAATTTCAAATATAGACACTCATTGGATGCGAAATTAAATTGCACATCCAACGAGTACCCATTATGTATACTTTTGAGAAAAACCACATTGATAAGAAGTATCAATGTGGGCCTTCTTAGAAGTATGCATAATTGGTACTCGTTGGATGTGGAATTTAATTCAACATCCAACAAGTGTCTGCACTTGAAATTTGAGTAAACCTATAAGGAGATAAGACAAAAAGATAATTATAAAAGTGGTCTTCTTATTTTCTCTCAAAAATTCATAACTCGCATTTTATTATTTTTCCTTAGGAGGCCACTTTTAGGTTGAAATTTCCTCTAATGTGGCATTGTTTTCAACGTCCACTTGAGCTTCCTTTTTAGCTACGCATGAAATATTGCACAACATTGATCCAATCACTTTCCTTGTACAACCCTACGTCATCATAATGGTAAGCCAAGGTGGGTACCTTTGATTGTCATTTAATTGTAGGATTTGGATTTAAGGGATGTTATGAATTTTTTTGTTATACATGTCGAGGAAAAATTTTGTAATTAAGTTAGGGGGATGAGTTTATTACATCTACTATATGATAAACTATGACTGTACCCCAATTTGATAATTACCATTTGGCTTACCCACAATACCCTTATCCTAATTCAGTAATTACCGATTGTCGATGTTGCTCCTGCTGTCATTTATGAAAATCAATGTGACTACATGGAAATCATTCTTGGTAGTTGTCATTTATGATGAAAACCCTAAATTCAATGAAAGGATAACCTTAATTACTCCTTACCCATATCCAAATTTCATTTGACTGATATTCTCTATCCTATCAAGTGTTTGTATGTACCAAGTGTGGCCCTGTAACAATCTTTGACTAATTATGAGTAGTAACAGTCTCTGAAACAACCATGGGAGGAGTGACAATCCGTCATGAACCAAACTCCATTAATGCGTTGCTACACCATCCAGAACCATAGAAATATTTAGGAATGCAAGGTGGTTGGTCTATTTTGAGAAGATGTAGGGATTTATCAAACATATTGCTATGTAATTCACACAGGCTCTACAGGAATAACATTCAAAGGTTAGAAGATTTTGAATCGTTGTTACATATGACATAATTACTAGGGTGATAGGTTTACCTCAGACAAGGGCTTGTTGGTTTTCTAGGAAAACAACAGTTCCAATAACTAGGACAACATTTTTACAACCAAGAGAGGAAGTAAGGATCAAGGGCATAGGTATTGATAGAACATCCCTTCCTAACCCTTGGGATGATGTGTCTTTCTTTATTTAGAAGTTCATTATTTGTGAGGGACATTTTGGGGAAATATTCAATTATCATTTTTAGTTACTGGCACATATTCAGAATAGATAGGTGATAAATTTTCCCTATTATTTTCTGAAGTATTTACAATATATGGTAGAGGAGGTGCGTATGGAAAAAAACGAAATACCCTCTTAACCAACCGTGCACTCATCAAGTTAATCATAAATGATTCATCGCAATATCAAGGAATCACATGGACTAGTTTATTGGAAAAGTCACATGCACCAACCACTGAAACAAAGGAAAGTGAAAGTGAAGAACAAGAGGTAAGTGCTGAAACAACGCCAGAAGATAGCATAGTTACACCTCCAAGACAAATTAGAGTAGTTTCACTTCTTAGACAAATAAGAGTAGTTACACCTCTTATACCCCGTCGCAAAATCCCTGAGAGATGGAGTTCTATAGGAAGGTTTGCTGGTACATCCGCTGAAGGAAAAAGAGCATGCACTAAAGACCCTGTAGATATATGCAGTGGAAATTTTGAGGATAGTTATTATGGATGCGCTATTGAGGAAGAAGGGCCTAAGGCAAAGACTACTGAAATGGGACACCTGGACCAACGTTAGATGAAGTAAGGGTTCCTGAAACACAAATGCCAAGGAAATCTAAGGAAGTATCCAAAAAATCTGCTGTACAAATTGCAATGAAAAAGAGAAATTTGAAGAAGCCATTGGGTGGAAAGAATCCTAAGAAGAGAGCGTGGGTAAATGTTACACCATAAACTACCCTAATATCTAAGCAATGTACTGATACAACATAACCGAAGGAGTCTGAAGGACAATAGAATGAAGAGAAAGAAGAAGAATTTGTAAAATTACATATCCGACACCTGAAGTTCATGTTGTTCCACCTGAATCAAAGGAACTTGAGGAACAACAAGAAAGAGGAGGAGCTCAAAAAGGAACAAGAAAATGTCTCTTTACCAAGTAAGTCTGAAAGTGACCTCCTTATTCAAAAAGATTAATAAATTGAAAGAGGAGAATGATAATTTAAGGAAACAAATTACCATGGTTGAATCACAACTTCTGTCTAGAAAAAAAATGGATTAGGAACCTTGGCATAATTGGTAGAAGTAATGTCACTTAGATAAGGAAATGTATGTAAGCAAGTGCCAGAGGAGCCATATTTTGAAAGGCCAACCATTATTTCGTTCAGAATTCAAGTTTGAGAGCAAGATGAAGAATTATAAACTATTGTTCCATAAAATCCTACTGAAGATGTTGCTATTACACAAGAACCAACAATTGAAGCAGAGCGAGATGGAGAAAAACAATGTATTGTTCCATAAGAACCTATTTATGATGTTATTGTTACACAAGAACTAATAGTTGAAATTGAGCAAATTGAAATAAAACTGGTTGTTTCTCCACAAGAACCTATCAACGATGTTGTTGTCACATAAGAACCAACAATTGAGATAGTGAAACTAGTGGAGAAAGGGAATGAAAAGATTCTTCAAGAAATTGTTGAAGTAGTCATTGTAACAATAACAAAAATAACTCAATTAAAACCTAAGGAGCCATTGAATTCAACATTTTTTTATTGAGGAATTGGAGAACTGGAGGAAATTAGCGATCTCGCTAAAAGCTAAAGCTATTCCTTTGAAACATTATAAGGAATTTGTCGATAACCTGGAGATGACATGGGATGAAAATTTGAATGCTTAGGACTTGGTGAAGATTCAGAAAGAAAGGAAACATTGTTAAGTCCCTATAATACTAGTGATTCCCCCATTACTATTTTCATTGTATCCCTTATTGTTATTATTGTGCCCCTATTGTCCCCATATTGTTATTAGTGTGACCCATAGAAACCCACTATTGTTATTATTGTGCCCTTATGTTATTACTGTTAGGTCGGCTTGATTATATTGTGACCCCTTAGAATCCTATATATAGAAGGGAGGTTTAGTCATTTGGATCATCCAAGAATTGTTCATTTGTGTAATGTAAAGGACGTTGCCCCCTTGAAGAGGCTGAATTCTAAGGCGTTGATTTATCTTTTTTATCTTTTTGTGAGCTCGTTTCCTAACATTTGGTATCAGGCTTTGGATTCTAGGGTTTCACTGCTCCAAACAGGTCATTGTGGAATTTTCGCTATAACTTTTTTTCTACGACGTTTCAGAAGCTAAAAAAAACCCATTTGAGCCAAAATTGTTCTGAACTTTGGATCTTAATTTCAGAGCTTGTCTTGCTATATTTTCAAAGATAAGATCTGAGGAAGTTAGGGTTTTTGCAGACTCTCGAATTACATTCCAAACAAGTGACCTAGGGAAAATTATCATAACTTTTGTTCTAAGCATCAGATTGAAATTTCGTATATAGGATTCATTATATCAGTTTCAGATACTAAGGTTGAAACAGTGACACGTGGCACTTCGTACAAATTTTCTCTACTGAACTAATCTATAATCAGGTCACCGTGGGAGATCTGGCATAACATTTCCTTGGAGAATCCAATCTTGATCATACTTGCGGGGTTAGAAAGAGGACTCAAAGGGCTACCGTAGGGCGCAATTTTAGATATTCAAGTTATGCAATTACAAAGATACAACAGATTCAATATCGAGCTCTTACAAAGTGAAAAAAAGGTATGTAGTTTTTTTTAAATTTTGCATAAGATTGGTTTGAAAAATTAGTTTGAAGGAATTCAAAGGGAATAGTGAAGAATTATTAGCATTAATTGATGCCCTGAAGAAAGAAAATGGAAACACCTAGTAAGAAACCTGAAATCTATAGCATGACTCATGAAGAAGAGGAAGAAATGGAACCTGATATATCAAAATTACAAGACCAAGTACAACAAATTTCACTCTCACTAAAGGTAACTGAAGCCAAGATGAATGGCGTAGAAGATAATAAGAACGGCATGCAAGTTAAGATGGATGGCATGGACGCTAAGATGAATGGCATGGATGCTAAGATGGAAGAATTGAAGATAAATTTGAATAAGTTGCTACAAGAAATGGTTACTAATGGTGAAAGGGTAGTAAAGGAAACTCATGACGAGAACAAAAGAAATGCTAATCATGATTTCATAGACTTTAATGTTGGATTGAAGACCCATCATGTTCCGAAAATTGGTATGAGGAAGTTTGATGACAATGTTCCCGGAACATGGATACTACAGATGGAGCAATTTTTCGATTGCCATAATGTGCAGAACACACAAAAGGTACGTATTGCAACTTTATATTTGGAACCAAATTAATTTGTATGGTATCGATGGCTTTGATCTCGTAAACAAATTGTCACTTGGAAAATTTTTCCGGAAGAAATGATAGCACGTTATGAGGATACAAAAAACAACACCTTTTTTAGCCAATTGATAAATCTCAAACAAAAGGGTTCAATGGTGGAGCACATTGAGGACTTCCAAAAATTGAACGTAAGGGTAAAAGATATTCCGGAGGAGCATAGGATTGATGCGTTCATGGGGACTTTAAAGGATAATATCCAACATGAGGTTTGCATTTGGGAACCTAATTCATTGGAGAAGGCATTTAGGTTAGCAAGAAAAATGGAAAGCAAAATTATGGAAACTAGGAATCCTACCACTCACAACTATAAAGATGGAAGTATTGTTGCCCCTAGCCTTCCACAACCTACAAGGTTGACACCACAACTATTGGAAGAAGAAAGATCAAAAGGGCTTTGTTACAGTTGTCATAGAAAATACACTAAAGGTCACAAGTGTGCTGAGAAGAAATTATTCTACATATATTGTGAAGAGGGGGAAGAAAAGGAACAATAAATGTCAAAAGAAGAGGACATACTCCAGGAACAAACCCTAGATAAAGAAGAAATGAATCCGACCATATATTGTAATGCATTTGATGAAATTACCACTCCTTGAACTATCAATATAGAAGGACATATCAAGAAGAAAAAGGTAATAGTGTTTATTGATTCGGGAAGTACCCATAATTTTATTCGTTGTAAGATAGCCAAGGAATTGAATTGCTTCCTATATCCAGCACTAAAGTGTCAAGTTATGGTTGCAAGTGGAAGAACCATATATTTCTCTGGAATGTGCCATAATATCAAGCTATCCATGGGAGAATATGTATTGAATAGCCCAATGCTTTCCATTCCAATGGGTGGTGTTGATGTTGTATTGAGTCCAATGGCTACAATCCTTGGGTACAATAGCTTTTAATTTTCAAGAACTTTTCATCAAATTTTCTATGGAAGGAAAGGAAGTTGAACTAAGGGGTATTGCAGGGAAACCAGGAAAGATAATAAGCTCTAATGGTATGACAAAGCTTCTAAAAAAGGAACAAAGAGGTGTAATTGCACAATTATGTTCGCTATATGTTTCCATATCGGAATCATCTATTTCTCCAGATCTCCAAAAAGTCCTGGATAATCATTCCAAGGTATTTGATACTCCTAAATGTCTCCCACCTGTGCGTGATCATGATCATGCTATTCATCTAATTCCAGGAAGTGTTTCTCGAAACATTAGGCCGTACGTCCAAAAGAGTGAAATTGAACGTATGGTTGCAGAAATGCTACAGGCTGGTATAATTCAACGGAGTTAAAGTTCTTTCTCTGCTCCAGTAGTATTGGTGCACAAGAAGGATGGATCATGGTGCATGTGTCCAGATTATAGGGAGCTCAACAATATCACTATTAAAGATAAGTTTCCCATTTCTGTCATTGATGAATTACTGGATGAATTGCATGGATCAATTTACTTCACCAAATTGGATCTTCGTTCAAGATATCATCAAATCAGAATGAAGACTGACGACATTCTGAAAGCAACATTTAGAACTCATGAGGGTCATTATGAATTTTTGGTCATGCCTTTTGGCCTTACCAATGCA